>VZQC01001783.1:550666-605078 GCA_009823505.1 Rhizomys pruinosus | reverse complement strand
TCTTTACCAGTTTCAATGCCAGTCAAAAGTCTACAGTCCAAAGGCTTGTTCTGAGATTCAGGCTAATCTCTTAACTGTTAGCTCCTGTGAAATCAAAAGACCAATTACATACTCCCAATATACATTGGAACCGAATAACACACATTCCCAGTCCAAAAGGGAGGAAGAAGAAGCGAGTGAGGAAATACCAGGACCAAAACAAGAGAAGACCAAAAGAAACCTGCACGGCAAAAACACCAGTACAGAGCTTCACATGAAACTTCTGGGACTTGACTATCCAAAGGGCTTTAGATGGCTCAGCTCGTCCAGCTTTGCTTGCATGGCTGCAACATACAATCTCTTTCTTAGGCTGGTGCCACTCCCTGTATGCAGCTTCCCTTGGCAAATATCTCACAGGTCGGGCATCTCAAAAGTCTTCCGTGGGGTCGCTCCCGCGCCAACCAGGATTTACATTCACAGTTTCATGCAATGACCTATCAGGGCCTACTTTATGCAGGGACACCCTGCTGAGCTCTGCCTGAACCTCTGCTGCTCTCGGAAACCGTGGAGGAAGAACTTATGACCATTCACTCGTGCAAACTTCATGCCTCTAAGGCAAGCAACACGTGAATGAAATTGCCGAATCTGGCTCCAAGTTTTGGGATGGAATCTCTCCAGTTTAACCACATTTCCAATTTTCCTCTGATTTTCCAATTTTCTCTGCCTGTGGACTTGTTGGAGTAAAAAGGGTTTCAGTGTTTTCCTTTTAAAAGTTGGAGAATTATTCTGGGTGTGTCTTGCCCTGAGGGTACTGATTCTTTTGTTTACTTATGGTAAATCTCAGGCCTCGCCTTAATCCTTTAGTCTCTTATGAAAGGGAGCCTCTACTTCACAAGCCTTGGACCCACCATTTAATCTTCCTAGTTGGGTTTTCAGATCCAAACTGACATTCTGCATTTCCTTCGGCCCTATTTTGCTCTTTTTCACGGTAGATCTGCACAATATTCACCAATTAAAAGCCAAGCAAAAACCATTTCAATAAACTAGGCTGTCTTTGAAATATCCTCTGCCAAAGACTAGTCCACCGCTTTTTCAACTTAGCATCAAGCAAGAATTTGGGCTGTGGGCAAACTGCTGCCAGAAGCTACTTTATCAAAATATCCCGATTGCTGCCTAAGTCTTTATCTTCTTCTGGAACCACATCTTTTGCAAAAACCAGTGCTTTCTTCCAGCCTCCACTAGAATGGCCCTTTAAGCTCTGTTTACATAGTCAACACCTTTTCTATCCCAAAGTTCCAAATCTTCCACATTTCTTCTTTCCGAAACATCCACATGGTCAGTTTCTTCACACCCAACAGCCCACTCTCTGGAGCAAATTCTATATAGTCACTTTTCTGTTGCTGTGAATAAAGCACCATGACCAAGGAACTTATAAATAGAAGAGTTTAATTTGAGACTTACAATTGACGGTTCCAGAAAATTAGAGTCCATTTTTGGGGCGGAGGCATGGTGGCTGGATGTGGAGCAAAAAATCCGAGGGTCACATCTTGCAAAGACACTGGAAGCCAAGAGAAGAGCAAACTGTATGACCATGAGAGCCATGTTAAACTCTTCAAGATTAAAAAGGCCTGCCCCCAGTGACCACTTCCTCCGCAATGCCACACACCCCAACCTGTCACAAAAACGCACCACCAATGGAGACAAACGTCTGATAACATAGAGGCCTATAGGGACACTCTAGGTCAAAACCACCACAGCTGTGTGGTATTAGCATTGTCATTCAGTTTATCCAGGAATGTTTTTAATTTCTTTATTTACTTTCCTTGAACCCATGTACTATTCAGGGAGAGTGTTTGTTTAGTGGTTCCCATGTGTTTCGTGAAGGTTGTAAGCTGTTTTAATTGCGGGTGGTGAGATTTGAGTTTTCTTGAACGTGTGGTCTGCTCGCCTGCCTGCGATGATTTCCCTCTTTTTTGGTTCTTTGTTGCGTTTTTTTTATCCTGTGCTTCCCCGTCTCTGGTCTCTTATTGGCGCCTGTTCCACTAGGCGTGCCTGCGTCGACCGTGTATTCTCTGGTTGTTTGGGGTGTGGCCTCTTACTCGTCTCTGTCCGTGCGTCCCCTTGGTGTCTTTTTCTTCTTCCAGTTCAGCTGTCTTCTGTCTCTATCCTTTGTCCTGTCTGCGTATCGGCTCCAAAGGCACTTACGCGCGGGGTATTGCAAGTCTCTTCTCACTTTTCGTGTGCTGTTGTTCCTCTGGTGACTTTGTCCAAGCCGCGTGTCCTTTCTAGCAAGTTGGCTGCCGCACTAGGCCTTTGGTGCCGTCATATTTCATGATTGGTGAGATCCTCATTTCCATTGTTCCTTCTCGCTAAGTCATGGCCCTCTTTTGTCTGATTTTGCTTTCTTTTGCTTGAGTCTCTTTGTCCTAAATATTCAGCATAGCCCACACCTGCTTCTTTTTGGGTCCCAGCTTCCTTGGATACTTTTCCCTACCTTCAACCTCCGTTGGTGCCATATCCTTGCCTTGGACTGAGGTTTATCTATGACCAGCATATGCTTGGGGGTTTTTGTTTTCCTATCCATTCTCCCTCCCTCTATCGTTTGATTAGAGGCGTTTAGCCCATGAACAGGTTTATGTAATTATAATTGAAAGATGGAAAATGTGGCTTCCTGTTCACCTTTAGTCCTTTCGGACTTTTAGTCTCTGACTACTTCTACTCCTATGGTAGAGCGTTTTTAATAGTTTCTTTTCTACTAGGTGCTTGAGGATAGTTTGTCCCGCAGCTCTTGCCCTGTGAGAATTGCTTCAAGGGATATAAATTTGGGAACATTTCTGTTTTCTGACGTGTACTCTATCAGCTTGTTTTACGTGCATGGAAATATTTTCTCACTCCTTCAACGATAATTGACATTTTGTTGGGGTAAAAGATTCGGTGGTGGGCATCCAAGAGTCCGTTAACGACTGGAAGCGCTTTGGCTGAAAGTCTTGGGCTCGGGCATGGTGTTGGAGCCAAGAAGTCCAGTGGAGGATCGGAGGGGTTTGCCTTGGTACGTGAATTTTATTTTCGTTTGTAGCCTGTCAAATGTTTGTCTTTGATTATTGTGGGTCTGCATTTTGAAACTAAGCCTGGTGTGGGGGGGAACTCCTTTTCATTTTGGTCTAATCTGGTTGGAATCCTATGTGGGCTTCTTTGTATTTGTATGGGTTCATCTTTCTTCTAGTTTGGGGAGAGACCTTTTTCTGTTACTCCTGTTGAAGACTCTGATCAGTTCATATTTCTTGAGATTCTTTGCTCCTGCTATTCCTATGATGTGGAGGTGGGAGGGGTCTTACAGTGCTCAAGACTTGGCTCTGGGGTTTCCCTTTGTGTAGTTTTAAATGTTTTCATAGCGTCTTAGTTGGAGCTTTTCTAGTTCCTCTTTTTTATCTTCCAGATCTGATAGTATTTTTCTGCTTCCTCAATCTATGTTCTAAGAAGAGAAGGCTTTTTTCCCTTTCATTCCTCTTTGACGTGTGGATGTGAGTGCTTAAATTTTGAGTTTTCCCTTTTCATTTCATGCTCCTGTGATTTTCTTTAAGTATTTTTCCATTTCCTTTTAGAGGTTCTCAATTCCTTCTTGGTGCTTACCTTACTTACGCGCTGGTTGGCTTCCTTTTTTCAGTGTTTCCTCTATCTACTTCCTCTTTGAGTCTTTGTTTTTTTCTCTCTCTAGTTCATTCTGGATGTTTGTTATCTCGTTCCGTTTAGTTTTTGGTCTGGAAGTTTGTATCATGTAATCACCTGAGGGTCCTTTTTGAGTGTTTCATTCTCTCTTTTAGTTCTTCTCTGAATTCTTGTCATTCTTCTTTATTTTCTTTAATTTCTCTGCATAGGTCTGCAATTATTCCTCTAAGATCTGTTTCTTGGGTCACCTCCAGGGGGATCCCATTGTAGCTATCTCCTACAGGGCTGGTAGATCTTGATGCAGAATTATCCTGCACCTTTCCCATGTTGTCCCTTCTTAGTGTCCCTGACTGTGGGTTTCCCTTTTGTGATTCAAATCACAAATGTCTTTTCACTATGTTAGAGGCTGGTTTTGCTTGCCTCCCTCTGATGCATTTTTTTCTTTCCTACTCCTTGTTTATGGAGTATTGACTCGTCTAAGTTTCAGGCTTTCGATTTTGTTTATATATTGGATATTGGAGGTCTAAGTCACTCTTCCCTTCCTGTTCTGAAGGTTCTCCAAAAAAGTCCACTTGGACACTCTCTCATCAATTCCAGTTGGGGGATTGGATATGCCCGACTTAGCCCATGCTGCACCCCGGTACCTCTCTGTAGGGACTTCCGAGTTCCTGTGCTTCAGGAGCACCCCCCCTCACAAAGACACAATGGCACTGAACCAAACCCACCTGACACCAGCTTCCCCAGATTCCTTCTATGAAGCCAGCAGTACCCTAATACCCAAACCAGGCAAAGATACAGCCAGAAAGAAAACTATAAGCCCATCTCATTAATGAACATACATGCAAAAATACTCAACAAAATACTTGCAAACTGCGTACAGATGCTCATCAAAAAAATCATCCGTCATGACCAATTTGGATTCATGCCAGAGATGCAGGGATGGTTCAACCTATGAAAATCAATAAATATAATAAAACACATAAATGGACTGAAAGACAAAAACAACACTTTCATCTCAATTGATTCAGAAAAAGCCTTTTACAAAATCCCTCATACCTTCGTGCTTAAAGTCCTAGAGGGAATTGGACTGAAGGGAACATTCCTTGATATAATCAAACCCATATGCAACAAACCCACAACCAACATCATCCTAAATGGAGAGAAGTTAGAAGCATTCCCCTTAAAGGAAGGAACATGGCAAGGCTGCCCCCTATCACCACTCCTCTTCAATATAGTGCTTGAAACACTTGCTAGGGAAATAAAGCAAGAAAGGGAAATTAAAGGAGTACTAATTGGAAAAGTGGAAGTCAAACTATCCTAGAAAAGAAAGACTTTCAGTAAAGTAGTGGGATACAAAATTAACCTAGAAAAATCAGTGGCCTTTATTTACACCAACAGCAACAAGCAACTGAAGAAGGAATAAAAGGAGACCTTCCCACTCACAATAACATCAAAAACAATAAAATACCTAGGAACAAACCTAACCAAAGACACCAATGATCACAACAAAAAAATTAAACTCCTGAAGAAGGAGATTGAAGAAGACATCAGAAGATGGAAAGACCTCCTATGCTCATGGAGTGGAAAAATTAATATAGAAACAATGTCCATTCTACCCAAATTAATATACAGATTCAATGCAATCCCAATTAAAATCCCCAAGAGCTTCTTCACAGACTTGGGGAAAAAAATCCTTAAATTCATATGGAAAAACAAAAGACCCAGAATAGCCAAAGCAACCCTGAGTGTAAAGAGAGCAATACAGGGGAGATCACTATAACAGACTTCAATCTATATTACAGGGCTGTAGTTATAAAAACTGCCTGGTACTGGCACAAAAACAGACCTGTAGACCAATGAAACAAAACTGAAGACTCAAACTTGATCTCATACGATTTCAGCTACCTCATATTTGACAAAGGGGCCAATAAGTCACAATGGAGGAAAGACAGCATCTTTAGCAAATGGTGTTGGCAAAACTGGATCATCACTTGTAGAAGAATAAAATTAAATTCCTACCTCTCACCCTGTACAAAAATTAACTCCAAATGGATCAAAGACCTCAATGTAAAACCAGAGACTCTGAAGGTGATAGAAGAACATGTTGGCAGCAACTCACAATACATAGCGGTAGGAAAAGACTTTCTAAATCAGACAGCAGGTGCTCAGGAAATAATGTCAACAGTTGACAAGCGGGACCTCATTAAGCTCAAAAGCTCCTCTACAGCAAAAGAAACAGTGAAGTGAAGAGAAAACCCACAGAGTGGGAGGAAACCTTCACCAGTGATACCTCTGACAGAGCATTAACATCCAGAATATATAAACTACTCAAAAAACCAAGAAGTAAGAAAACAAATGACCCACTCAAGAGATGAAGTAAAGAGCTGAATAGAGATTTCACAAGTGACGAAGTAAAAATGGCTAAGAAATGTCTTTAAAAGTGTTCAAGATCATTAATAATTAAGGAAATGCAAATTAAAACCACTTTAAGATATCATCTCACTCCAATAAGACTGGCTCGCATCAAGAAAACAAATGATATCAAATGCTGGAGAGGTTGTGAGGAAAGGGGAACACTCATCCACTGCTGGTGGGAATATAAATTTGTACAACCACTATGGAAAGCAGTGTGGAGAACCCTTAAAAGTCTCAAAATGAGCCTACCACCTCACCTAGTCATAACTGTCCTGGCTATATACCCAGAAAAATCATTCTACCACAGATATACATGCACATCCATGTTTATTGCACCTCTATTCAGAATAGCAAACAGTTAGAACCAACCTAATTGCCCTTCAACCAAGAAGTGGATAGAGAAAATGTGGTGCATCTACATAATGGAGTTCTATGCAGTGGTAAAGAAAGATGACATCATGAACTTTGCAGGTAAATGGATAGAACTAGAAGATATTATGCTAAATGAGGTAATACAGTCCCAGAAAAACAAACAATGAATGGTATCCCTCATTTGTGGATGCTAGCATCAATAAGGCAAAATAAGTAACATTAATGTTTATCTAAAAGCAACTGTGCTTTTAGAATGTGAATCCCTTAACAGGCTCTAGAATTAACCTAGTACCTATTTTCAGACTATAATTTTGGTACAAGGGTGAAGGGTATGTTTGCATATTTTATAGCAATATAAAATTATATTTTTATAAATTTTATAAAATTGGGAAAAATGTGAATCCCAAAATATGATTTGGAAATAACAGAGTTTATTTTCAGATAACATGATTTTAGTACATGTGTGACACACATAAATTGATATGTTGAAACAATATAGATTGGAGGGAACAACAACAACAAAAGAACTGGGACAGGGAACTGACTGAAGCATTAGAGTTCATTCCCCCCAAAATATAATCTTCTGCTTTGAAAAACTTTGAAAAGACTCAGAAGGGGAAACAGGACATGTATGGCAGACTGAAAGAACTTGGGAGGGTTGGGGGGCATGGAGGGGGAAATGAGTCTGGATTGAACTGAGAAGTGATGTATGAAATGCACAAAACTTCAATAAAAGATTAAAAAATACTGGGAGAGACCCCAGGATTTTACTAACAATCATTCAGCTACTATCATCTATGTGTTGTTGAAACCTGATTCCTTCACAGTAATAGCTCCCATAAAGATGCAATCCTACCACAGAGATACATTCACATCCATGTTTATTGCAGCTCTTTTCATAATACCAAATTGCTGGAACCAACCCAAGTGCCCCTCAACCAACAAGTAGATAAAATGTGGTACATTGACACAAGGGAGTTCTATGCAGTGGTAAAGAAAGATGACATCATGAACTTTGCAGGTAAATGGATAGACTAGAAGATATTATGCCAAGTGAAATAACACAGTCCTAGAAAACAAATGAGGAATGGTATCCCTCATTTGTGGATGTGAGCACCAAATACCTAGTTGTAAGGCAAACTGAGCAACATTAATGTTATATTTCTTTTATCTGAAGGCAACAGTGCTGTTATAATGTGAATCCCTTAACAGGCTCTAGAATTAACCTACCACTTATTTTCAAAATTTTTAATTTTTGTATATGGATCAAGGGTATGCATGCATATTTCAGAGTAATATAAAATTAAAAGGGAAAAATGTCAAATCTGAAATATGATTTGGAATTAACATACAGTCTGTTTTCAGATGACATAATTTTAGTATATGTGTGACACATATATATGCATATTTTGAAACAGTACAAATTGGAAGGAAAAACAACAAAAGGACTGGGACAAAGAACTGACTGAAACGGTAAACTTCTCCCCCAAACAATAATCCTTTGCATAGAAAAACTTTTAAAAGACTCAGAAAAAGATATAAGACATGTATGGGAGAATGCATGAATTCAGGCGTGGTTGGGGGCATGGACAGGGAAATGAGTCTAATTGGACTGAGAAATGATGTAGTATGAAATGCATAAAACTTCAATAAAAATATGTTTTAAAAAGCCTTGCAAAAAAATATGCAAGCTAAAATTTAGTGAGGTGGAGTGTTCTTAGCATTCACTATTACGAGTTAATGGTAATCCTGCCCAAAGCATATAAAAACATCAGCAAAAGTTGGTTTATAAAATTAATGTAAAGGTTTTATACTAAAAGGTATAGTTGTGAGATTGTGAACCATGGATTAGCCTAGTATCATTCATCTTCTAATTATCTCAAGTTTACGATCCCTTTGTATATTCTTGGGGGGTTTCTTTTTGAGTCGGGGTCTCCCTTTAGTACCAGCTGGCCTGGAACTCTCTCTGTAGACCAGTCTTGCCATGAACTCACAGAGATTTGCCTGCCTCTGCCTCTGGAGTGCTGGGACTAAAGGCATGTGCCACCATACACTTTGTGTATTTTTATCAGTAAGTTATCAAAGCTATGAGGAAATCGGAAAAGCAGAAAGATCACTATAGCCAAAGAAAACTGTCACGCTAAAAATACTGAATGTCATAGATGAGACGACACAGCTAATGGGAGAAACTGAAGATCTGTGCTTAGAAACCACATTTTGCAAATATCTAATCAAAGAGATGCAGTAAATATTACATTTATCCATGAATAACCTGCAAAGATCTTTGCTTTAGGAGCAGATTGCCTGACCACTAACTGAGTTGCCCTTGCAACGGAAAGGTCAGATTCCCAGATATCATTAGTTCTAGGAATAGTACAGAATAAATTATTTAGCCAGTAAAACCTTCCCAATAAATGTGAATGTTATGAGTCTGAAATAAAGTGAGTTCCCAAGGAGATATTGAATAAGCAGCTTTGTTCAAATCACATTCTTTGCACCTGCAATAACATAAGATGTTAAATACTGAAGGAAGATTCACAGCCTTGAGCACCCATAGTGCAAATTGATGATACGTTTATTATTATGGCTCAAAAAGAAATAAGTATAGTAGCCACTGGATACAGCAGTGATTTATCTCTGAGTTCTTCATGGGAAACAAACCCCAGGGAATGCAGGGCTCAATCAAACTGAAAACCTGGCGAATACATTAACTATGGGAAGTACATAGGGTGAAGTATACATAAAATATTCTGTGTCTAGTAGACTCATAGCTTCTAGAAATCACTTTTTTCCATCTCTTGGAACTAGGGGATTCTAAACTCTATTAACCCACTGAATTTTTTTGAGACAGTTCCCCTGGGAGCCCTAGCTGGCCTGAAACTCACTATATAGACTAGGGTGGCCTTGATCTCACAGTGAGTCACCTGCCTCTGCTTCCTGAGTGCTAAGATTAAAGATGCACTCCACCACACCTAGCTAGACACATTGACTTTTGAATAGACTTGTTTTCACTTCATATTTAGGAATCTTTGTAATTTCAGACTCTCATAACATTTATTTACCTTTTCTTTCAATTTAAATGAAAAGCAAGCTAAGTCATACCCTAAGGCATGTTAAGTGATTGGTTAAACACATGCTATATTTTGGATCATGAAATGTTTATTAAGTTGGATGTCATCACCAGTTTTATGTAGCTGAGTCTGGCTTATGTATAGAAGATTACATTAAAAAATCTTTTTAAAAATTCTTTGTGAAGCTGGAGTCTCCCTGTGTTGGCTAGACTGGCCTGGGAGTCCTAGTCTAAACGCTATTTCTGTCTGAGGCTTCTGGGACTATTGGCTCATGCCACCTGGCTCCATTCACATCAAATAATGTTAACCACGCCACTGAAATTACTATATCATATTAAGTTATACATATTCAAAAATACTGTGCTCTCAAAAATAGTGGATCTTTTCCTATTAGGTGCAAGGCACCGACAAGTCTCATCCCAAAGCTCTGAACACTAACATAAGGATCTGCAGCATTAAACACACTATCCATCACACATTCCCTCTGCCCTCGAAAACACCTCCATTAACATGCTTTCTTACCTAATTTATTCCTGGCAAGATTGTTAAATTTTTTTATTCCTAGGTAGTCAGAGCCATTATGAGTGTGTTGTAGATTTCTTTTTTTAATAAAATATTTTATTGGTGTTTTGTATGTTTCATACATCATTTCTCAGTCCAATTTAGATACACTCCCTTTTCCATGCCCCCCAACCCCACCCCAGTTCATGGATTCTGCCATACATGTCTTTCATATTTTTCTCAGTCTTTATTTTGAACTTTATAATACACATAGCATCAAAATAATATAAATGGAACTTGTGATACCAAAAAAAAGTATCAAAATACAATGATACATTAACATGGAAATTCCATTTTTTTCTTCCAACTTGTATTGCTTCTCTCTCTCTCTCTCTCTCTCTATATATATATATATATATCTATCTATATATATATATAGATATATATATAGATAGATATATATAGATATCTATATCTATATATATCTAGATATAGATATATATATCTATATAGATATATCTATATATAGAGATATCTATCTATATATATATATAGATATAGATATATATATAGATATAGATATATCTATATATAGATATCTATCTATCTATATATAGATATAGATATATCTATATCTAGATATCTATATAGATATATATATCTAGATATCTATATAGATATATATCTAGATATCTATATCTATATAGATATCTAGATATAGATATAGATATCTATATATAGATATATCTATATATATATAGATAGATAGATAGATAGATAGATAGATAGATATAGAGAGAGAGATATCACCCGAGTTGGAGGACTTTCTTTCTTTCTTTCTTTCTTTCTTTCTTTCTTTCTTTCTTTCTTTCTTTCTTTTTTGCTAAAAGATGTCATGTTTTCCCCCAAGGAAATGCTTGAAGGTTCCTCCTTGGCAAGCCCAAACAGCCATCAGCCTTGCCCCCGTGTTTCGCACTGAGTGTGTTATAGATTTCTAATAATGAGTATAGACCCATGATATAGAAAATGCATCTACTCTGTGGCTGCCACTACTTTTGGCACTCCTCAAAGAGATGAGACACAGCTTTTTAACCTTCCATTATGGACTGAAAACTCATGTCTCTCCAGGAATCTTCCAGACATTCAATGCTAGATGTGGACTACTGAGATACCCAGCTTGTGGACTAAGCAGCTAAGGGGATTGCAGCCTCGTCAGAGTGTAGACTGCCTTTGTTGGACCACCTGGGCTGTATCATGGAGGGCAGTGCAAGGGGATCGAGACAGGACGTGTACTTACCGGACTTCATTTGGGGGACCATGGGAGGGAGGGACCCCAATGTGGAGCACAGGTGCAGGATTGATGGTTGTGTGGGCTTGCCAAGGAGGAACTTTTGAGCACTTCCTTAAGGAAAACATGACATCTTTTAGGAAAGAGAAAAAAAGAAAAAAAGTCCTCCAATTCAAATGATATGTGTATGTATGCATATATGTATATATTTTGAAGCAATGCAAGTTGGAGAGAATGGCAACAAGACTCAGAAAAAGATGCAGGGCATGTATAGCAGAGTGCAGGGACTCGAGTGGGGTGGGGGCATGGAAAGGAAGGTGACTCTGGATTCAATTGAGAAATGATGTATGACTTATGGAAAAAGTTTAATAACAATAAAAAATGGAATAAAAAATAAAATACTTAGGATCACCCTGGAAGCTCTCTTTTATTTTAAACCTGCCATCTGGTACTTAGCTGGTCCATCTGGGCAATAGGGCCACATTGGGAATTCAGTGTTAGTTTCTATTGTTAGCAGACTTGGTGGTGAGGAGTGGCTGTGGCAAGACCAGACTTGAGTGGAGATTCCTTTTGGTAATTCTTTTCATGAACCTCCAGGTGTAGCTATGGAAAATGACTGTCAGAAATCACAGATTTCCCTTAACTCCTGACTTTAAAGAAATTACTAGAACAGTAGTCTATAGCTTTCCACGTTGGCATGACTTGCACAGAACCGTCTGCTAACTAAGGCCAACTTGATCCTTCTTCAGTCATTCCTTACTAGAAATTCCAATGAAGTGATCTGAGACGCTTGAAGGAGGTAAGGTAATGTATATAGTGGGAGAAGAAAGGAAAGGTAATTGAGCCACTGACACCCTCAGGAAGCTTATTTATTTCTTTGTGTCTTGCTTGAACAAGCTCTATATATCACTTCCGTTTGATAAAGGAGCCCCGCTCCTCACCATCAACTCTATGGTTTGATGGGACAGATGACCCCATCCTGACAAGATGCTGTCATTGTAACTTTACAGCTCTTGATCAAGCATTGTCTGTCTCACAAAGCTTATCAGGATATATATCCAACATGCAATGGTACAGATCAAGTATTAGGAATGAGACTGATATCTTTCAATGCTATCCCCAGCAGTCTATCAGCAACAATTTTGTTTCTAGCCCTGCCACCTTAGATTCTTCTGGTTTAAAAGTTTCTCTCCAAAAGAAGGAATAGTTCCAGGGGATGATACTCTAGTGATTAGAGTGAGGTTTGAGAAGGCCATGAGGCATGTTGTTACTCTTCATTCTAGAAATGGAATTTAATTCCCCTGCTTTTTACTATGAACTGTACTTAGTGATTTGCATGTAGTCTATGGAAAACAAAAGAAGTGAATGCTATGTCACTCCCAAAATTAAGTCATAACAACATTGACCAGTCTGTGTGCAGCCTTTTGTAATCTTCTTCTCTGCTTACTTGCTCTTGAGAAGACAAATTCCATCATTATACTTATGAAAAGTTAGGAAGAGGAACATGAAGTGAGAAACAGAATACTTTTGTTAAAGTCAACAAGGATTTGAGTCCTCTTAATCAAGCCAACTGTGATCCTGAAAAGAGCTAACCCTAATTTGCCTGCTCAGATGACACTGTAGCCACACCTGATGTCTTTAGTAGGCATCAGACCTGACTCACAAAACCTGTGAGCTGACACATGCTGGCCAGTTTGCTAAATTTTAATATAATTTACTATGTAGCGATAGATAATGAAAATTAACCAATATTAAAATTGACATTCTTAGAGCTGTAGAGATGGCTCAGTGGTTAAAAGTACTGGCTACTCTTACAGAGAACCCAGGTTCAATTTCCAGAACACACATGGAGGCAACAGCCATCTGTAACTCCAGTTCTAGGGGATTTGACACCTTCTTCTGACCTCCAAGGGCATTGCCCAATACGAATGCACTTAGCATGCAAGGAAGCTATATAGTTATACATATAAAATAAAATAATAAAATTAAATAACAAAATTTGACACTCTCTGGGGGACTATCCACTGTGGAGTTTGATTTGAGTCTGTGGATAGCCCAGTGGAAGGAAAGATTATGTAAGAGAGACCAGGGAGATGGCACAGTGGGAACAACACTTGCTGCACAAGCCTGACACCCTGAGCATAGATCCCCCAGAATCCAGGTATAAAACTCAAAGAGGTACTACACATGTGTAATTCCACCTTTCCTAAAGCAAGATGCAATGCAGAGATAAAAGGTCATCCAGAACCTGACGGGCCAGCTAGCCTGCAGTATGCAGGCCACCAGCAGAAACAACAAGAAAGATCCTACCTCAAACAAGGTGGAAGAGAGAACCAACTCCTGAAAGTTATCCTCTGACCTCTACATGTGCATCTGTACCCATGCACAGATCACAAACATACATAGAAACACACACACACACACACACACACACACACACACACACACACACGGGGGGGTGGAATAAAAGAATTTTGAGAAAGCTTTGTGGACCCCTGAAAAAGCCTCCATTTTTCTGTGGATTGAAATAAAATGCTTTTATGATATTTTGAGTAGAATAATGATGATGTCGGGGCTGGAGAGATAGCCTAGCGGTTAAGAGCACTGACTGCTCTTGCAGAGGACCCAGGTTCGATCCCCAGCACTCACACGGCGGCTGAGAACCGTCTGTAACTCCAATTCCAGAACTCCAGTTCCAGGGGAATCCGAGACCCTCTTCTGACCTCCGCGGCATTGTACGACATGGGTGCACAAACCTACATGCAGACATTACATTCATACACATACAAAAATAAATAAAATTAAAAAAAGAATAATGTTGATGTGTTCAAACACAACACTGCTGCACTGAGGCTAAGCTAGAGGGCGTTAAAGCAGGGAGTTGGAGTAGATCTCACAGTGGGATGTCAACAGTGAGCATTATGAGGAATGGTTGAATTTTGAATATATTTTAAGGAACCCATAGGATTTCCCAATATATTCAGTATGTGATGAGAAAACAAAGAATCAAAATGGATCTTTAGTTTGGATATGTTTGGATGGAAGATCTGAGTTGGAAGTAAACCCAGAATTATTAGAAAATGTTAAAGGTTTGGAATAGTGTGACCACCAAAATAATGAGGAAAGAAAAAAGAAGCTATGAGCCTTGATGTCCTCCAAAGTAAAAAGTCAGGCTGAAGAAGGGGCTTGAGGAAAGACTGAGAACAGCCAGTCAGTGAGATGAGAAAACCATGATGAATTTAGTCTAGATTACTGGAACATCACTTTCCTTTGGATTTCCACATTCTCTTCCATCCCTTATTCCACAGAAAGCAAAGGAGCATGAGTTTCCTTTTAAATCATCTGATAAAGCACTTCTTGTCAAACCCTTTAACGGCTTCGTTTTGTACTTCTGAGCCTTCATTTAGTATTTTTAAAGCATCCAGTGGTATTCACAATCTGCAGACTAGCTTAAGTGGTTTCCTTTGGCTTTGCTGATCTAATCACTAAGTTTCTGACACCGAATGACCTGCTAAATCAGGCTGCCTGCTTTCCTGCTCTGCACATTTCTTGATTCGCTTATGATTTGGATTTCCATATGCTCCGCACCAGCACTGAAACTCACACTTTGCTTTCAGTGCAGTTCAACAGAAAGTAAGTGGAGCATTTCACTGACATCCCATTCCCTAGGTGTGGGTTACTCTTCTGTGTGGTGATTTGTAGAATCTCCCCTTCAAAGGGGACCCTGACATCCCTCTTTCTGTATTGCAATACTTAAAATTGGTTATTTGTTAATAATCTAGTCCACAATGACAGACTAATTTTTCAATTGAAGTTACTTATAGGTTTCTGGAAATTAATAACTTGTATTTGAATAATACTTTATAATCCTTTTGAGGAGGGTCTTTTTGAGACAGGGTCTCCCTGACAACCTGGCTATCCTGGAACTTGCTCTGTAGACTAGGCTGGCCTTGAACTCACAGAGATCTGCCTGCCTCTGCCCCCCAAGTGCTAGGATTAAAGGCATGCACCACCACACCCGGCTATACTTTATAATTTTAAAAAATATACATAGTACCACATATTGCCTTGTTTAGTATCGGTTAGATAAAGCATTCTATTTAGATATGTCAAAATACAGCCGTGTGTGCTTCTCTACTTCTGTGAATACATCCTCACGTCTTTACTATTTCCCCACATTTCATGTTTCCCCATTTGCATTGTGAAAAATGTCAAAATAAAATTTTATCGAATTTTAAATATATGATAATCGATAGTGAATTCTTTAAGAAAATCTTAATGGGAGATCCGAGCTTAACATAAGATTCCTTTATTTGAGCTAGCTGTGCTCACAGATGGTAACACAGCCAGAAATGTCATTTTGAACAGAAGAAAATATGATCCTATCAATGACAGAGCCACTAAAAATGATGTAGGACCCAGCAGACAGCAGCCACTGGAAAAACCACAGCATGCTCTGTGCAGTGCTTGAACAGCCGAAGGAAAGGGCTTCTTTGTGTTTTTACAGTCATTCCTTTTTCTTCAAGTATATTCTTTCTTACATATTGGTTCATAGACACTTTACACTTCTGAGTTGCTTCACACAGCTATTGTTTTTATTTTCCTTCTGGAAATAATTCTTTTTATTTAAGAAACTCAGGAATACAACCTTATGGGTCTTTGGTAAGTTTTACTCAATGTTGCATTATTTCTATTGTTAGCTTCTTCTCAGGCAGTTATCACAAAACACATTTCCAATTGCTTTATTTTTTTATGTTTCCATTTGCTGTTATGCATCATTCACTCTACAGCAGTGCCCTCACTCCTAGAGGACAAACGGCCAGTGTTGCCTAGCTACCCCCTTTACCGTTATGTTTTAGAGCTCTCTCATGGAATCGAAGAAGACTAATCGGTCTAAATAATAAAAAGACCTATCAGATCATTGTGCTCCTGGTCTCTGAATAAACAATCAGATACTCTCTTATCTCACTTTGAAGAGACTGAAAAGAAAAAGAACTTGATGGTCCGTGATAGCCTTGGCACATTAGATGTTATATTATGAGTGCCTCATGTTTACAAATTCAGTTAGGGACTCAACTTAGCTCAGCCCTGATTGGCTCAGAGGTAGACTATTTGCCTCTGTGATAAAATTACTTCTTCCATTCTCTTTTCTTTCAGTGGATACCTCTTGTATAGAATTCATCCCCATATTTTAATAGGTGAATAAAATATTTTTCACATCAG
This sequence comes from Rhizomys pruinosus, assembly GCA_009823505.1. Classification (NCBI taxonomy): domain Eukaryota; kingdom Metazoa; phylum Chordata; class Mammalia; order Rodentia; family Spalacidae; genus Rhizomys; species Rhizomys pruinosus. Next base: position 588,563 of record VZQC01001783.1, on the reverse strand, counting down.
TGACTACAAAGATTAGGAAAGATATACATAGGCAAAACAGAATCCATTAATTAGCTTTAATTATTTCCAAATATAATTCTTAAATTGTATTGTATATTGCAAGTCATTTCATTGCTCTATTTAGCTTTTCAAACAAATGCTTCTTTTAAAATTTTTCACTTCATTTATTTACTAGTGGGTATGCATGACTATGGAAGTCAGGACAGCTTTCTGGAGTTGGTTTTCCCTTCTACCACGTGGATTCCAGGGACTAAAATAAGGTTATCAGGTTTGGCTTCAAGTGCCTTTATCTGCTGAGTCACCTTGCTGACCCCAAATGCTTTTCTGTGTGGTTCTTACACCTTGCACTAAACTCTGAAAATGCAAAACTCAATGTTCTAGTCCTAAAACCAGCTGCTTTTTATGTATGAATATACAATATATGTGGATTATTATCTTAGATATAGATCTCTGAGTCATCTTAGCTCATATACTATGTTGAGTCTCCCTATAGCCCCAGCTGGCCTGGAACCAGGGTCTCCCAGTAGACCAGCCTGGCCTCTAGCTTACAGAGATCCTCCTGCCTCTGCCTCCACAGCACTAAAATTAAATATGTGCACCACCATGCCCTACATAAATATAATTTTTTGAGTTTAAAAAAATATCTAACAGCCTGATATTTATCTTTTAGACTCTCTGACACTTGTTTTTCTTTGGTTATCTGCTTTTTGTTTTTGCTTTTTATTCCAAAATAGCTTTAGCCTCTATGTTCAAGACTTTTAGTTTTACTAAATGACCAGCTGCTACTCACGTGCTTCAAGATAAAGCTCACTCTGGTCAGGAAATATCCTGTTTCTTATCAAGTTCCTGTTCTTGTTTGCTTCACTGTTGTTGTGATAAATAAAAAAACTGACCAAAAGCAACTTGGGAAGGAAAGAGTTTATTTTCCCAATATTTTCACATCACAATCTATTATTGGGGGAAGCCGGTTTGGGAATTCAAGTCAGGAACTTAGAGGTAGAGGAAGGAACCTAGAGGCAGGAACTGAAGCAGAGACTCTGGAGGGAAGCTGCTACTGGTTTGCTTTCCCTTGCTTGCTCATTTACTTTTGTTACTCCGCCCAGGCCCTGGGATGGCACTACCCGCTTACATCAATTAACAATCAATAAAATGTCCCACATGCTCACAGGTCATCTGATGGAAGAAATTCCTCAAGTGAATTTCCCTCTTTCAAGTGTGTCTTGACAACCAAGATTAGCTGCACAGTCCCCCTTCACAGTTTCCCAGAAACAAATCCATCATTGTACTGCTCGTAGAGTATTTTCATTATGCAGTGTATGGTGGAGCACACCTGTAATCCTACCACTTAAGAGGCTGATAGAGGAAGATTTCTGTGAGTTAGAGACAAGCCTTGTTTATGTAGTGAATTCCATGCTAGCCTGGGCTACAACAACAATAACAACAACAAAATCTCTTTTTTTTTTCTATTCTATATTCAATTCTTAGTAACTTGCTCCTTTTATGCAACTCTTCAAGTTTTCCTAATATTTATTTCATTTATACTTAGTTTTTATTTATTGTATTTATGTTATTTAAAAATAAAGTAATACATTACTAATCAAACCTCACTCAAGAATCTTCAAAGCAAAGTGGCAAATCTCTTGCATTTCATGTAAGACATGGGACAAGATTTATATGTTCCCACAGGTAAAAACACCAACTTAAATGCCTGAGAAAGGTACGACTTTGGACTGTGCAGTATGGACCAAGAAATACCAGCAGAGAAGCTGGCCCATCTGAACATTAAAAAGAAGAAAAACATCACACTACCTGAGTCACAGACACCAACTATTTCTTTGAATTCTATTTAAAATAACTGTTTATAATGTGTCCTAATGAAACTTGTTTTCCAGGTGCTGCCAATATTTAATATGAGAAAACTTCCTACCTCTACTTTTTATAGAAAAAAGAAAAACATGATGGTAATGAAGTCATTCCCTAGTTGTAAATGAGAGCCAAATGTTATAGTAGTAATTTCTCATAGAACAGGTATAACTGCTTTCTTTAATTGACTAATAGACATAAGAACTGTGAAAAGAAAATTCTTTATTCAAAGCCAAATATAATAGTAAAGTCTTTTAAAACCGTGTAATTAAACAACATATATTACTACAGGAGAGCTCTGATAGCAATGGATTATTCTGCCAAGGAGATGTTGGCTAGAGGATCCAAGCTCCAAAAAGGTAAAGGCTTTTTACCTACAATCTGGAATACCTGCAAGAATGGTGGTTAAGCCCTGCTGCTGAAGACCTGGTGTAAGCATGGGAAAGATGTATTGAGACTGCACTTTCAAGTGTACGGTTGGTCTCTGGAATACCAGAGAGTGATCAAAGGCCACTAAAGCAATGAAGCAAATATTGGTCTCCTTGAGTCAAGCAAAACTCCTCTGTCAGTATCAGCTACATCTCAACTGCCTGGAGATATTGCACAGCCAGTGGCAGCCATATGTCTGTATATCCCAAATCTAATCAGCTACTAGCTCTCTCCTTGGAGGAATAACTCATGGCTGATACCATAAACTTACATCCTCTAGTGGTTAGGAGATGTTATAAGCCACAATAAGAACTTGTCACCCTTTACAAAACAGCCACAGTTCATGGATTAGCATACCATCCAAACATCTGTGTCTATGCCCACAAGGTAACTTGCCATAATAATTAGTACTGTATAAATGCCTGTACATCTAATTGCTTGTGTTTTCTAAGTAGGATCAAAAAGCTATCCCTGGATAAACTGCCAACCCATGAAGGGAAACAACCTGAACAGACCAGAGTCCAAAATGACATCTCCACAGAAAGTATACTGTTTTGCTTCTCACCCACTTGTGCCCCTGTATTAGTCAGGGTTCTCTAAAGAAACAGAAGCAACAGGATGAATATATATAGCTATATACAATTTATTGATTTGCTCATGTGACAGAGTTCAAGGATTCCAACAGTAGATGCACCACACTGGAAAGGCCGAGACAAGAATCCAGGGAACTGCTCAGTCCGCAAGGCTGGATGTCTCAGTAGTCCCAATCCAGTGCTGAAGGCCCAAATGGGTTCCAGGAGATCTGCCGGTCTCAGTACATGCTGGGATCCAAAAGGTTGATCACAGCAGAAAGACAAACTCACCAGATGAGAGAGGCAAGCCGCAGGAGAAAAAGGGAACCAGCTCCTTCTGCCGGGGCCTTAAATACTGCCTGCTGGCAGAAGGTAACGCCCACATTTGGGGTGGGCCATCCGAGTTGAGGCGGTCCAATCAGAAGACCATTTTTCACTTATTTGTTCCTTAGTCCAGTCAAGTTGACACCCAGGATTAACCATCACAGCCCCTTTCCCAAAGCCTAAGGAACAACATGCAGAAGATGAGGCATGATAGAATGTAAGGGCTGCAGAGATTGGGGTGAATTGTGAGACTACAGCATTATAGACTGGACTCTTATTTGATCAACATGCTTGTGCATACAAGCTTCTCCAACTGGACTATGGGAAACTTTGTTTCCAAAATTTGGACATAGATACTTGCTAATTGCTTTTGCATGAATGTTACTTGCATTCATTGCTTATGCTTGACCATTGGTTCACTTCATGGTTGGGTTTTGTGGGGGTTTTTTGGATATTAATTGGCCTTAGTGTAAAAATAAAGTTTCAGGTATGACCTGCCCCCCCCCCACTGCCTGGCATTAAAAACAGGTTTGAGCAGCTGGCTATTCAAAGCTCAGTTTCCTTTGTGTTGTTAGCCTCTCCCATGGGCTCACCTGCCAATAAATAAATAAATAAATAAATAAATAAATAAATAAATAAAATTTAAAGAGTGAGATGTGGGAAAATTTAGTTAAGATGGGCAGCATTCTAAACCAATGGGACCTCCCTGGCCATGCCCATGGGGTGGGATGAAGTGACACAAAGGTTTAGATTTGGCCCTGGGAGTTGAGTCATGCTGTCTATATAAGCTAGACATTTTGGAATAAAGCTTTCTCTGTATTTGAACCTTAACATGTGTCTGTGTGCTGTGCTTTCCTGTGCATGTTTTCCACATGGATAGTCCTGGGAATAAATGAGAGGTCCCACAATTTCCCATGCACTCAACTGTATCATTAGGAAAGATGAGAAGCACACATGGGCTAGAAATCTGGGAAGAATTTCTGCACAAGAGCAAAATGAACAACTGATACAACCAAATGTTCTTGGGGAATATATAGACCTTCGTAAGAGTTTTGTTTGTTTAGCCCTAAACATCAAAACCCAAAGTAAATAAGAATCTATGGGATTAAAAAGCAAGCTGTAGAGGCTAGAGAAATGGCTCAGCTGTTAGAAGCAGTTGCTGCTCTTGCAGAGGACCCAGGTTCAGTTCCCAGCACTCACATGGCAGCTAACAACTGTCAGTCACTCCACTTCAGGAAATGTGATGCCCTTCTCTAACTTCAGCAAGCACTAGGCATGCATGTGGAGCACGTACATACATGTAGGTAAGACACTCATTAGATACTTGTAAATATCTGTCTGTAGGATAAATCTGAACTTATTTCAAGAACTCTTTCTAAACAAGTACTTTAGTTTCATTTCATTTAGTTTAGTTTTGTTGAGACAGAGTCTCACATAGCCTATGCTGACCTCACTATGAAGGCAAAGATAATGTTGAGCTTTTGTTACTTGTTTTTTTTTGTTGTTGTTGGTTTTTTTTGTTTGGTTGGTTGGTTTTTTTTTTTTTTTTTTTTTTTTTTTTTTTTTTTTTTTTNAAAAACAAAATGAAAACAAAACAAAACAAAAAAGCAGAGAAAGATGCAGAAAACTTACGGCAGAATGCATGATCTGGGATGGGTAGGGGTGGGGTGGGGGGAAGGGAAGGGGATATATGCCTGAACTGAATTGGAAAATGATGTATGAAATACACAAAGCATCAATAAAAAAAGTGTTAAAACATTTAAAAAAATGTCTATTTGGAAGTAGTCTCTCATTTCTCATTTTGGATTGTAACAACTCCGACTATTTCCAACATGTTTTTCCTACGTGTGAATCAAGGACGTAGTCCCCATGTCTGTTGCCAGGAGCTTCTACCTGTTGTTTTCCTATGCTTAAAGGTTGTCTCATTTTTCCATGGACTATTAGTTTTGTTTCGTTTGTATAGAAACTGTAACTATTCTTTCTTTTATCTACAATAAATATTTTATTGAATTTCATGCATTTCATATTCTTTAATCATATTTAGACCCCCCTCCCCTATTTGCACCTCCCACAGTCCCCCAACACAGGATTTCATGCATATGAAATGTCATATATGTTAAAGCCCATCTGGGGGCACAAACTTCTTTTGAAGTCATTATTCCCAGGATCTTTTGTCTTCTATTCCATTCTGGACAGATCATGTTTTTGACCTGTTCACCTTCTACCATCCAGACACTCCCTTTGTAAATATAATATGATGTTTCCATGCCAACAGATCCCAAGGAAGAGAACCCAAAACATCGACTTTTCAGTCATCACATGTCTGCTGCTTAAATCTATTTCATCCTGCTACCTGATTATTTTTGTCTGTGCAGTTTTTTGTTGTTTGTTTGTCTAGTTGGTTGGTTTGTTGATTGGTTTGTGAAACATTCTCATGCAGTCTAGGTTGCCTTGAACTCACAACGTAGCTGAGGCCATCCTTGAATTCTGATCCTCCTGCCTTTACCTCCCAAGTGCTGACAAGACAGGGTTTGACACTATGTCGTGCTCTACTTGATATGTTTATAGGATAGGATTCTTTGTTGGGAAAAAAATACATTATTTTTTTAAACAATTATGCTATTATATTGTAGGTCACAATTTGGCAGGTAAGATATCCTTAGCTATTTAAACTCTTGACCTTAGGTCCATAACTATTGTATTTCTAGAATGTGTAAGATATTTTTTCTTTAATTCTTATATTCTAAGATTTCCCTTAGCTTTCCCTCTCATTTCTCACTTTTGGTATCAGATAGCTCACTTCATATAATCTTATGGTGTTGAGGTCTAGACAATAGTCTTTCAGTTTTCATTTTGTTGTTGGTAATCAATTATTTTGTCTTTCCTCACTTTCATTTACTTTGTCTTTTATATTATTAATTACTGAGCATGCCGGACATACTACATCGACCACTTTAAGTATCACCTTGGTAAATTTTTCTTTCTTGTCTTTTCGAGACAGGGTCTCCCTGTAACCCAAGCTGTCCTGGAACTCACTCTGTAGACCAGGCTGGCCTTGAACTCACAAAGATCTGCCTGCCTCTGCCTCCCAAGTGCTAGGGTTAAAGGCGTGCACCACCACACCCAGCTATCTTGGTAAATTTTTATTCTTTCTTTTATTCTAGTTGTATCTTCATTTTACCTTGAAATAATAATGGTAAGATGTTTTATGCTATTTTAACTTTCTAGCTTTTCACTATCTTATTGTTATCTGCTGCCTCCATTTTCATGTTTCATAGATATAATAACTTTGTCCCCCTTGGCAGTTCATTTGGTTACCTCTCTCTTTAAATTTTTGTCTCTGATTTATTTTCTGTTCAGATTTTTCAAAGAATTGTTTCAAGACCTTTAAGTATTCAAGCATGTTTATTAATTCAACCTTTATTAAATACCTTTCACATATTAAACAATTCTGTTCTATTAGTGAGTAATGAAGTACAAATTATAGAATTAAGATGTTTAAAATTTGATTCAAAGTTTTGGCCTCCGGTGTTCATAGAATTGTATTACTGAAGCAATCTTCCCCCAGGTAGCAAGATTGAGACCTGCAAATAAAGAACTATTGTTTGAAAAATGTGTAGACTAAGCAAAATATATCTGAAAATGGAGAAGATGTCAGCCAAGCACAGGGATTCACACCTTTAATCCCAGCACTTACAGTAGAATGCAAAAGCAGGCAGATCTCGCTGAGATTCCAGGCCAGCTGGAGCCACAGGGAGATCTTGTTTCCAAAACAAGACACAAAACAAACAAAAAACAAACAAACAAATAAACAACCCAAAAATTAATCCATGCCCCATCCCCTTCAAAAATATGGAGAGGATCTCACCCTTGAGTCAAGAGAAACACAGATAGATAGATAGATAGATAGATAGATAGATAGATAGATAGATAGATAGATAGATAGATTGATTGATTGATTGACTCCCGCTTTAATATTTTTACTAACACCAGCTAATACAATTGATGCTCTTAGTCACACTTTTGTGGAACTGAGTAGCATGGAGTGGAATGCCGTGCTGGGAAGCCTGAATCTAAAAAGGGAAATGAAGGGGTTGGAGAGATGGCTCCGCAGTTAGAGCACTGACTGTTCTTGTAGAAGACCTGGGTTCCAATCCCAGCACCCACATGCTGTCTAACAATCCTCTATAATTCCAGTTCAAAGGAATCTGATGCCCTCTTCTGTTCTCTTCTGGTATTGCGGGACATGCTTGCACTTGCATACATGCATGCAATACACAAATACACATAAAATAAGAAATAAAAGGAATAACTAAAAAAATGATGGAAAGGGAAAAAAATCCCCAAATCGAGAAACCTTATCAGTAGCCAATCAAAAAAAAAAACCTTGATCTTATAAAAATTAAATCAGTAAAGTTGACTTTCATGTTGTTGGTTTTACATGTCTTGGAATATATTAAAGTCAGTTACATGATATTATTTTCAGTCATGGTTCCTAATTCACAAGCCATTTTTTGCCATATCCACGGAAGCCTCATTATAGCCAAATGATCATGAAAACAGTGAGCTAGTCTCTAAGGTCCACAGATGTAACAATCATTTCTTACACATTTAACTCCTATAATTTAGCCTAGTTTAATTTATATATGGCTTGGAAATGTACTGATTTATTATGTAAAAGTGACAGAGGGCTGCAGAGATGATCTAGCCATTAGAAACATGTACTTCTCTTACAGATGACAGAGTTCTCAGCACCCATACCAGGCAACTCACAACCATGTGTAACTCCAGCTCCAGGGATTCGACATCCTCTTCTGGCCTGTAAGGGGAACCTGCATGCACATGCACATACCCATACATATACACATAATTAACAATAAAATAAAATATTTTAAAGTTATAGAAATTATTTATAAGCTCTATTCTATTGGTTAATTTACTATTTAATTTATTGCCTTATCGTTATATAAAAACAAAAATACTGTTAGTACTCTTTATTGAACAAGTATTCATACATTGTGTTTAAGTAATGCAGAAAATTATTTTAGGGTGTATCTGCAGATAGTGGCTGATATATAATAAACTGTACTATGCATTCACAGCCCTTATAAGATTCTGAATTCTGAAAATAGACTTGGCCCCAGACCGTTGTATAACTAATGTGGTCTTGGATTGTGTAATATCCCCAGAGGGCTCTGGGACAGCAACCTATAATCAGTGGCTTTATAAATATCTTGCCATCACTTCAGATCATAGTTTTCTAACATATGATTTTATACTCAATTTTAAAAGTGTTTTGAGAACTTTGTGATTTCAGAAATGCAAGAAATAAACTTTTGATTACTACTTAGAAGACAAAGGTGGCCAGTATCAACGCGTCCAGCAGACACATATCTTTATATTTATTCTCCATATTGAAGAAAGAGGAAGAGATAAAATTATGTTTAATGATATTTTATTTAGTCTATCACATATAAATAGTATTTCTGTGTGCTGGAGAGATGGCTCAACTGGTTAAGAGCAATATCTTCTTTTATAAAAGTCCAATCTTGGAATCCTAGCACCTACATGGCAGCTAACAACAAACAAAATTTTAGTTCCAGGGGATCCAAGGCCTTCTTCTGTTCTCCAGGGGCACTGCATCAGGTGGGTGCACTTACATACATGCAGGCATAGCACTAATACACATGCAAAAAGTAAATAAAATTTAAAATTTTAATTGTATTTCTGCATGTGATAAATGTTTACACCTTTGAAATCTGTACTTTTTAAATTTTATTTATTTTTTATGTGTATGAATGTACTGTCTGCATGTAGGTTTGTGCACCCGTGTCATGCAATGTTGCAGAGGTCAGAAGAGGGCGTCAGATTCCACCTGGAACTGGAGTTAAGGATGGTTCTCAGCCATCATGTGGGCGCTGGGAATCGAACCCGGGTCTTCTGCAAGAGCAGTCAGTGCTCTTAACTGCTAGACCATCTTTCCAGCCCCCAAATCTGTACTTTTTTAGAACTTTTACAGAATCTAAATTTGGACAATCACATTTGAAATGTTCAAGATCCCCTTATGTTCTGTGATATCACATTGAATTCTGTAGATACATGTAACTTGAGGTGGATTTAATATAGCATGGCTACCAACTTTTTCTTCTATCACCTTCAGAGTTTGGGTTTCACGTTGAGGTCTTTGATCCATTTGGGGTTGATTTTTGTACAGGGTGAGAAGCAGGGGTTTATTTTTTGTTCTACATATATTGATCCAGTTTTGTCAGCACCATTTGCTGAAGATGCTATCTTTCTTCCAATGAGCTTTTTTGGCCCCTTTATTGAGTATGAGGTGACTGAAATTATATGAGCTCAAGTTGGATCTTCAACTTTGTTTCATTGGTCAATGGGTCTGTTTTTGTGCCAGTACAAGACTGTCTTTATGACTACAGCCCTGTAGTATAGCTTGAAGTCTGGTAAGGTGATTCCCCCTGTTTTGCATTTTTTGCTCAAGGTTGCTTTAGCTATTCAGGGTCTTTTGCCTTTCCATATGAATTTAAGGATGTTTTTCCAAGTCTGTAAAGAAATTCTTAGGGATTTTAATTGGGATTGCATTGAATCTGTATATTAATTTGGGCAGAATGGACATTTTCACTATATTAGTTTTTCTAATCCATGAGCATGGGAGGTTTTTCCATCTTTTGATGTCATCTTCAATATCCTTCAGGGGTTTAAAATTTTTGTTGTAGAGATCTTTGGTGTCTTTGGTTAGGTATATTCTCAGGTATGTTATTTTATTTTTAAATTGGTAGTAATCTATAAGAAAAAGGAATAGGAAAATACTTTCTAAAACAAACAGCAGCTGCTCAGGAAATAAGGTCAACAGCTGACAAGAGGGACCTCATGAAATTCAAAAGCTTCTGTACAGCAAAAGAAACAATCAAGGGAGTGAAGAGAAAACCCACAAAAAGGAGGAAATCTTCACCAAAGATACATCTGACATAGCATTAACATCCAGAATATATAAACTACTCAAAAATCAAAGAAGCAAGAACACAAATGACTCACTCAAAAGATGGAGTAAAGAGCTAAACAGAGACATCACCAGTGAGGAAGTAAAGATGGCTGTGAAACATCTTTAAAAGTGTTCAACATCATTAATAATTAAAGAAATGCAAATTAAATCCACACTAAGATATCATCTCCCTCAGAAAAGACTGGCTAAGATCAAGAAAACAAAAGACACCAAATGCTGGAGAGGTTATGGGGAAAGAGGAACACTCATCTACTGCTGGTGGGAATGTAAACTCATACAACCATTGTGGAAAGCAGTGTTGAGACCCCTTAAAAGACTCAAAATGAGCCTACCACCTGACCCAGCCACACCCCTCCTACTGCAAAGATACATGCACATCTATGTTTATTGCAGCTATTTTCACAATATGGAAGAGTTGCAACCAACCCAAAAGCCCCTCAACTGATTAGTGGATAGCAAAAATGTGGTACATGTACACAATGGAATTCCATGTTGTGGTAAAGAAAGATAACATCATGAACATTGCAGGTAAATGGATGAAACTCAATGTCATTATGCTAAGTAAAGTAATACAGTCCCCCCAAAACAAATGGGGAATGGTTTCCCTCATTTGTGGATGCTAGTACCAAATCCCCCAATTGAAAGGCAAGCTGAGCAACGTTCTTGTTATATTTCTTCCTATCTGAAAACAACTGTGATGTTATAATGTGAATCTTCTAATGAGCCCTAGAATTAACTTACTACTTACTTTCAGACATGGTAATTAATGTATGTGGAGGGAAGGTATATATTCATATTCTAGAGTAATATAAACTTAAAAGGAAAAATGTGAACTCCTAAACATATATCAGAGTTAACATGCAGTTCATTCCTCGAGGACATAATTCTGGCACATATATGATGTGTACATAGGCATACTTTGGAGTGGTACAGTTGGGAGGGAACCACAGAAGTATGAGGCCTGGGTCAAGGAATGGACTGATGTTGAATTCTGCCTAAGACAATAAATCTTTTCAGAGAAAAACTTTGGAGAGACTGAAAGAAAGATGCAGGACATGTATGGCAGAGTGAACGAACTGGGGTGGGATGGGGTGGGGGGCAGGGAAAGGGAAATATGTCTAAACTGAACTGAAAAATGATGTATGAAATACACAAAACATCAATAAAAGTATTATATTAAAATATAACATGGCAATAGCATCTCAGGTTCACAACATGTATGGCCAACATACTCAGTGAAATGCCAGGCACAGAAAGACCAATATTATAAGATCTCACTTTTATGTGAATAAAATTCATGAAATGAAATTTTATGTGAATAAAATTCTAATGAAATTCATGGAAGTTGAGAGCAGAACAATGGTTTTGATATTAGGTAGGCAAAGATTTAATATGAGGAAGGTAAGGTTAAACGCCCTCGAAGCTATAGTTAGACTGCTCCAATTAATCAGAAACTACAACACCAGGGCATTTTCTCAAAGATGATCGCTAACACTTGGTCTGCATCCTCAAAAGAACAGCTGTGAGGGTAATATCACTTGCATTATGGTTTGGACCCCCACTCTTTTGTGGATCTTTCTAGTGATCATCGGAACAAAGACGGTAAAAGGGAGATCTGGTACATCATTATCTGAGATGGTTTTTCAATAATGGTTTATCTTGGTTGTCAAACTGATAGGAAATTATTCTATGGAATCTGACAGTAAATTTCAAATGTTTCACCCCACTCTCTCCTCCACAAAAGAAAAATAGGTTCATATTAAATAGATTGATTTAATTACACTATACCAAATAACTGATAGCTATTCCTTCCTTTTTTTGTTACTTGACCCAGTCTTTATGTTGTTGTTTTTCCCTCCCTTTTGTATTGCTCCAATATATGCCTATATAACCTCACATACGTATCAAAATTATGTCCTCTGAGAATAAGCTATATGTTAATTCCAGAATATGTTTAAGCATTCACATTTTCCCCTTTAATTTTATATTACTCTAAAATATTAATACATATCTTCCACCCACATACAGTAATTACAGAGTCTAAAAATAAGTGGTAGGTCAATTCTAGGGCCCGTTCTATTCCTTCTTAAGATAATGTGTATTTGGCTATGCTTATAGTACCACACATGAGTTTCCTCCCATTGAGTCCAATTAGATTGCTGTTGATTGCTCCCAAGATAAAAGTTCCACTACTGGACAAGTGTCAATATGCTGTGCTTGTCATTGATGAGGAAAGACATCAACTGGTGGTCCAACACCAGCTTTAAAACTAAACATTTTGATACCTGCAGGAGGAGAGGCGATAAGACCCTGCTGCCGAAGACCTGACGTTAACATGGGAGGGATGTATTGAGACCGCACATGCAAGTGTACAGATGGCCTCTGGAATGCCAGAGAGTGTTACCAAAGGCCCACTAAATCAATAAAGCAAATACCTTCACCCTGATACAAGCAAGACTCCAGCTACACCTCGCCTGCCTGGAAATACTGTGCAGCAGAGGCAGCCATGTGCCTGTATATCCCAAATCTAATTGGCTATTGGCTCTCTCCTTGGAGGAATAACCCATGGCTGATGCCACAAGCCTACATCCTCTACAGGTTAGGAGATGTTATAAGCCACAGTAAGACCCTGTCATATTTATCAGGGGGTAAAAATGTAATTCATGGATTAACATATCATCCAAACATATGTGTCTATGCCAAAGTAACCTACCATAACTATTAGTGCTGCTTAAATACCTATATATCTAATTGCTTGTGCTTCATTAGTAGCATTGAAAGGTTACTCCTGAACAAACTGTCAGCCCATGAAAGGAAACAGCCAGAATTGACCAGAATCCAAGTCAACAGCTCCAGAGAGAAAGGACAGTTTTACTTCTCATCCACCTGTGCCCCTTTTCTAAGCCTAGGGAACAATCTGCAGAAGAGGGGGCGTGGTAGAATGTAAAGGCTGAGATTGGGGTGAACGGTGAAACTACAGTGATGTAGTCTGGACACTCATTTGATCAACTTGATTGAACAAACAACCTGTCACCCCCCCCCCACTGAATGGTGGGACTGTGGGGGTTTGGGCACAACAGTCTGTAGATTGGTTTTGCAGGAAGGATGCTTATACTCATGGATTATCACTTATAGCTAAAAAATGAAAAAAAAAATAAAACCTGAAAGATGCAGGACAGTTATGGCAGAATACATGATCTGGGATGGGGTGGGGTTGGGGGGGGGGAAGGGAAAGGGAAATATGCCTGATCTGAATTGGAAAATGATGTACGAAATGCACAAACCATCAATAAAAATTAAATTTAAAAAAAAAACTAAACATTTTGTATTTTAATTTGCTGAGGAGTTTTTATTATGAAAGGTTTTATTTCATAATTTTTCTTTTTTTTCATAATTTTTCTTTTTCAGTATGTGGAAGTGATTAAATAAATTATTGTAACAGATTGTATTTTATAGTGGAGCTTAAGCTCAGGCTAAATTGGTATAAAGTACAGCTATCCATCATCTATTCCCTGTAGTCAAATTCACGTACTCTCCCTGACTGGTAGTTTATCTCACATATTATAGTTTCACTTTCCCTTAAACCTGGCATTGTTAGTGTTCTTGATTTTGACTATTCTAATAGGGACATTATAATATCTCATTATTATTTTAATTTTCATTCCTTCAATGATATAATGTGGAGCATCATTTAATTAAAGTGATCTCATTTGAATCATAAACCAGGATTAAATTCTTACTATAAGTCCCACATAGCTTTGTTCTTTTTTTTAAATACATTGTTCAGTTCAATTCACTACTATCCTATTGAGTTAATTTTTCTTCTATGTACATAAAAAGTATTGACCTTGTATTTTTCATTCATGTAATATTTTTTAGTTTAAGGTCAGATTATTTTGTATGACTGGATTATTTCCCCATAAATATCTGGTAGTAGTCTTCTGAGGTTGAAGTTTTCTTAGTGGAAAAGTATCTATTCCTTCTTAGGAAAGTTAGTAGTTTTATGTTTCTCTAGAACTTTATTCCATTTTTTCCCAAAGCCAGTTTTTATTGAAGCTTTGTGAATTTCATACAAACTTCCCATCAAACCTGGACCTGCTCCCCCTTCCTTGCCCGCTCCCCACCCCACTGAAGCTCAGCGTTCTGCCAAACATATTTTTCATATTTTTCTCAGTCTCTTTACTGTTTTGGGCAGAAGTTCACCTCACTGTTTCAGTCAGTCTTTTGACCCAATATTTTTTTGTTGTTGCTGTTCCTTTCAATTTGCATTACTCCAAAATATGCATATATGCATGCCACATATATCAAAATTATGACATCATAGGTTTTAGCATCTTCAGCTTATGATTTCTTTTTTTTTTCTTTATTAGGCTGAAAGATGTCACGTTTTCCTTAAGGAAATGTTTGAAGGTTCCTCCTTGGCAAGCACATACAATCATCAGTCCTGCCCTGTGCTCCACATTGAGGTCTTCCCTTCCCATGATCACCAAATGAGGTCAAGTAAGCACTGCATACTGTCTTGATCTTCCTGTACTGGTCTCTTCTCACTGAAGGTTTGGAGGATTCTTCTAGAGACATGAGTCTTCAGCCCATATTAGAACAATAAAAAGCTGTGTCTCATGTCTTTGAAGGATGGCAAAAGCAGTAGCAGCTCCAGAGTAGCTGCACTTACCAATAAGAATTGAAGACAGCCAGAGTAGGATCGAAAGGTTATTCCTGGACAAACTGTCAGCCCATGAAAGGAAACAGCCAGAATTGACCAGAGTCCAAGACAGCTCCAGAGGAAGTAGACTGTTTTGTTTCTCATCCACCTGTGCCCCTTTTCAAAGCCTAGGGAACAATCTGCGGAAGAGGGGGCATGGTAGAATGTAAGGGCTGCGATTGGGGTGAATGGTGAAACTACAGCATTATAGTATGGACACTCATGTGATCAACTTGATTGAACATACAAGTCCCCACCCCCCTGCTGGATGGTGGGGCTGTGGGGGTTTGGGCACAACAGCCTGCAAATTGGTTTTACAGGAGGGATGCTTGTACTCATTAATTATCACTTATTGTTAAAAAATGAAAAAAAAATAGAGAAAGATGCAGGACAGTTATGGCAGAATGCATGATCTGGGATGGGGTGGGGTGGGATGGGGGAGAAGGGAAATATGCCTGAACTGAATTGGAAAATGATGTATGAAATACACAAAGCATCAATAAAAAAAAATAAATAATAAAAAAAGAATTGAAGACAGGCAAAACAACAATGCTCTTTTTTATAATTTTTGTCTTTTTACTGAGATTTCAAGTTTTATACCTGAAGTACAATTTTTTCAGGCTTTACTAATTATTTATTTATCGTTATACTTTCCTTTCGGATGTTTAAGTCCACACAGCCCAGATTAACCAAGGTTTTTGTTTTCTCAAGGTTAGCCGAGGGTCTGGTCCTCAGGGGTCTTTCAGCATAGGTCCGTCCACTGGAGCTTGGTCGACTTACCAAGAGTCTCATCTCTGTAAAAGACTAGTTCTCCTGTCCTAGCTGCAGTTATTTGCCAAAAGTTCCTTAGGTTGTGTTGGTATTTCTTACCCATGTTTGTACTGGTATTTTGTCTGGTTTGAGCCTGCATGGGACTTGTGCATGCTGTCATCATAGCTGTGAGTTCATATGTAGCTGTCTGGAATACTCTGATTTCTCATGGTCATCCTCCATGACTGACTTTTACAGTTTTTCTGCCCTTTCTCCCACAGTGATCTCTACACTTTTGGAAGCAGAAGTTTGAAATAGGTGTCCTATTCAGGAATTAGCACACTGCTCTTTCTTGTTCTCTGCGCATTTGCCACTTGTGGATTTCTATATAAATTATCATCTGATGCATGAGGAAACCTCTCTGGTGAGAGTGAAAGATGCATCCATCTTATATGTAGAGATTACATTGAAAATGTGTCACTTAGGGATAAGCATCTCATAGACAATTATTCTCTGTGTTTGACAAAAGCTGTGGAACTCTGGATAAGTTTCCATCTATTGCAGAAAGAAGCTTCGTTTATGAGTGGTGAGAGGTAAACTTGTCTGTAAATATGAAGTTCCACATTTAGAATATAGTAAGAAAATATGTTGGTGTAAGGATGTGGCAAAAGTAGGTTTTTCTTTAGGATCTCCAACCATGTGTATTTAGCTATGTTTACAGTACAACACATAAGTTCCCTCCCATCAAGTGAGCTTTAATTCCAATAGGAAAGCTATTGGTTAACCTCAAGATAGGAGAGATGGCCTAGCGGTTAAGAGCGCCGACCGCTCTTACAGAGGACCCGGGTTCGATCCCCAGCACCCACATGGCGGCCGAGAACCGTCTGAAACTCCAATTCCAGGAGAACTCCAGTTCCAGGGGAATCCGAGACCGTCTTCTGACCTCCGCGGCATTGCACAACACGGGTGCACAAACTTGCATGCAGACAGTACATTCATACACATACAGAAATAAATAAAATTAATAAAAAAAAAATAAAAAAAAAAAAAGAAAAAAAAAATCTGGCAGATTAATATCAAGACTACGCAAAGAACTCAAAAAAAAGAAAATGAATAACTCAATTAGAAAATAGACTATAGATCTGAACAGAGTTCTCAAAGGAAGAAATAATGCTTAGGATACACATAAATAGTGCTCAACAACCTTAGTAATTAGGAAAATACAAAACAAAACTACTTTAAGATTTCATCTAGTCAGAATGGTTGAGATCAAAAGAACAAATGATACCAGTGCTGGCCATGGGGAAATGAGAGCCATCATCCACTGTTGAAAACTAGCACAGCCACTGTGGAAATAAGTATGGAGAACTTTAAAAAACTAAAAATGAGTCTACAATAAGCCCTGGTTATATGCCCACTCCTTAGCATATACCCAAAGTACTCATCCTACTACACAGATGCTTGCACAACCATGTTTGTCTGTGCTCTTTTCACAATAGCTAAGAAATGGAAATAACCTAAATGTGCCTCCACTGGTGAATGGATAACGAAAATACTACACATTTACACAATATAGTTCTACTCAGCAGTAAAGAAAGATGAAACTTGTGAATCATGAGAGTACAGCAATATAGACTGGGCTCCTATTTGATCAACATGCTTGTGCATACAAGCTTCTCCAACTGGACTATGGGAACCTTGGGTTGTTCAAAATTTGGACATAGGTACTTGCAAATTGGTTTTACATGAATGTTACTTACAGTCATTGCTTATGCTTAATAATTTGGCTCACTCAAAAAATGTACCAATTACCTAATTGTATGGCAAACTGAGTAATATCAATGTTATCTGAAAACAACTGTACTATTATATTGTAGAATCCATTAAAAAGAAACAAATAAAAAAGAGAAAAAAATAAAAAAAAGAAAGATGAAACCATGAATTTGTACCTAAATGAATGGGACTTAAATGAACTGTTACCATAAATGAAGTAACACAGACTCAGAGGAATAAGTGACTTAGGCTCTCTCTCATTTGTGGATCTTAGCTCCAAATATTTAGACGTGACTATATATCCTCAAATAATCAAAGGAGCCAGAAAAATAGAAGTGGGAGTAAGTGGAAAGAAGGATCTTGAGAGAGGGGAACAGTAGGAGTCAAGTGTTATCAAGGGGAAAGTGGGGAAAGGGAGGCTACTTTAGCTGGAGAGAAAGTAGGGGCCAAACAGGGGGAGTCTGAGGTGTGGAGATAACACTTAGATGGTGTGAAAAATTAGAGACCTATATTAGTACAAAGTCCTACTCTGTGTGCATGCTTGTGTGCATATATATAGCTGAAAGCTATGTAAAAAGAAATATAACGTCAGGCAGAAGAAACCTCCTTTCCACTTGTTGGTCAGGGTAGTCCAACAGACTCCCATATTAATACAGGCTATTCCTACAGCACTTGGTTGCCTCCCAGAAGTTAAAGATAAGACCGTATTATTGAAAAGACCTGTCTTGCTTCAGACACCCAACTTAGAGCAATGGAGCAGGAACTGACCTGGAAGTCTCCTTCCTCCCGGAAGACTAGCTCTCATGGTAGTAGGTTCCCAAGGGAGAAAACCAATCAGTGGTCCTGCTCAATTGTAAAGCCTAATAAACAACAACACCTATCCCAGTCTAATTATATTTTTAATGTATTTTCATGGTATCTGAAAAAAGATGTGTTAAGAAATGGTGCACTTAATTCCAATCCTTGTCAAAATGCTTGTGTACATTAAATAAAAAGTCTTGAAATGAGTGAACTTTCAGTGCTGGAGAGATGGTTCAGCAGCTAAGAGCACCAACTGCTCTTGCAGAGGACCCAGGTTCAATTCCCAGCACCCACATGGTGGCTAGAGACCGTCTCAACTCCAGTTCCAGGGGAATCCGATGCCTTCTGACCTCCACAGCATTGCACGACATGAGTGGGCCAACTTACATACAGATGGTAGACTCGTACACATAAAAAATAATAAATAAATAAATAAAGAACTTAGTGAACTTTCAAAAAGTAGCAGATGCTACTGACAGATCAAGCTTAACTTTTTATGCTTTGTCATGCATGTCCAATGCAGATTTTGTTTATAAGGACACAGAGATTTTTATGGTATAATATGTGCTACTACATGGTCTCTGCACACTATCTGGCACTTGAAACACTTGCTACTTATCCATCTATACTTTATTATATCATACTTTATTTGAAAATACAAATATATCTTTTTATGTACATATCTAAATAGATATATCCACATTCACCTCTACACGCATTCAACAGACATGGATTTTTTTTCCAGATTGTTGTCTTATTTGTATAAATACTTGTTTCATGTGGAAAGTTGTTTAACTTGTCTATGCTTCCGTTTTACATTGTTTTTCTTTCTGGTGTAAGCCTAATATGCTGTCCTGCCCTATGGAGTAGAAAGGAGAGAGTAAGACTTTTTCTGGATGAATATCCTCTGTCCATCAGTTGTTATGATTACCTTTTTTTTTTCAACTCAAAGTCTCTATTCATAGTAGATTTGCCTCTAGCTCCTGGTGAATTATATCTACAATGGTTCATATTTTATATTCAACTCAAGTTCACTTGTTATTAATACTACTGAGGATACATTTCAAAAAGAAACTGGTAAATTCACAGTTACTAGGGTAGCTCAATGATTAATGTCCTTGATATGTAAGCATGAGAACCGGAGTGATCCTTGGAACCCTTGTAAAAGACCAGCTATGCTGGCTTTTAAATCTCCATAAGGACTGCATCTCATAAATCAAGGTGGACAGCTCCTGCAGAATGACATCTGAGACTGACCTCTGGCTTCCACAATTAAAGCACAAATATATACACCTATATATACAAAAATATATGTATACACCCCACAAAAAATTATTTAAGACATTTAGGGTAAATCATTTCTTTTCTTAATTTGTATGGATATTTATTCTTCCTGTAGTGTAATCAAATTTAATAGATTTTGACTATTTGGACACAAAATGAAAGGAAAAATTTAGAAAACTTACTTTTGTTGTTTTAAAAAACATAAGCTAGGCATCTCCAGAAAGTAGGGCAGAAGGGGGGTGGGAGGAGGCATAACTAACACTAAGGATGTATGAAACAGCTGTATGGAAACATACTATAAACTACACACACACACACACACACACACACACACACACCTATTCAGATAAAAGTTTTATACTGCAGTTACCCTACACAAGGGATTATTCATCCCAGAACATAGCTGTAGTTCAGTGTTGGATAGCTCCCCTCAAGTTGGTCAAAGGTGTCTCAGAAATCTCCCAAATAATAAACACCACTGACAGTTTTTACATTGCTATAATCCCTGTGAACCTGTTAAGATATGTCCAGAGATATGAATTTATAGGGCAGTTTCATACTATGTCCATTTAACAAAATACTAGTAGTAGGTTCAATTATAGGGCCTCTGAGTTCTCCGACCACAGGACATGTGCTTGTCATACTGGATATGTATTTTCCTCCAGTAGGAATAGGCATTAAATTGAATCAGAAAGTGGTTGGTTGGCCCATAATATTTGTGATACCATGTATTCATGGACACATCTTGGCAGGTTCATAGGGATCACAGCTAGGTAAAACTATCAATGACTCCCCCCCCCCAGCAGCCTGCAGAGAAATATCTGCTACTATAAAAGCTATCCATCATGGAGGACATTCCTGGTCAGTACCAACTTGATTTCTCTGTATCCTGTATGTTGTGGTGTCTTCAGCAACAGAGTCTTACAGTCAAGTCAGATGGGCAGCCAAGAGCAATGACAATACATTGTATGAAATTTTCAAAGAATTAATTAAAAGGTTATTTTTAGTTTTTAAAAATTAATTTATTTTCATTTTATGTGAACAAGTGTTTTGATTGCGTATTTGTAAGTGTATCACCTGCATGCAATGCTTACAGAGGTTAGATGTGGGCAACAAATTCCCCTGAATTGGACTTATGGATAGTTACTAGCTGCCAAGTCCTTGCTGAGAATTAAACCCAGGTCCTCTCAACTGCTGAGCCATTTCTCCAGCCCCTAATAAAATTATTATAAAGCAGAATAAAACAAACAACAACCAAAGGATATACAGTGTATCAAAATGTTCAATGCTAGGACTTTTAGTTGTTGGTCAGTAGGGCTCAGGGATGCCCCCAATCATGCCAGGCAGGCTATTTCCATTGTTCTTGGTTACCCTCCACAACTTGATGGTAATATCTTATTGGTAAAGACACACATACTTGAGACATAGTATATGGAGAAATCAATCTGGTACCAAAATGGAAGTTCCAAGCTCAAGTGGCTAGCTTTCAGAGCACAAGAAGGTTATATTTACATCACAGAGAAAATAAAGCATTCAACAAGCTTACCTATCTGTGAACCCTGTTCTCTACAGTAAAAACTGATCTGGAAAATAGTTTTACTAGTGCAATAGCGGCACAGATGTTGCAGGAGAAATCTATAAATTCTTATTGGATTTAAAATCTGAGTCACAAAAGGGAACTCAAAGTTGGTACTGTAAAGTGAGCTAAAATCCATTACTGGCTAGGCCATAGGCACTATGGAAAAATCTAATACTATTATTTTCTTAAATGGACATAGTACTAAACTCTCCCCAAATTCATATCTTTAGATTAGCACATCTCTCAACCCTCACCAGAGAAACTCCTTTCTGCAGTAGAAGGCAGCCCACAGAGATGCACAATTAGTCAAATGTAGAGAATAAGAGACTGTAGATGCTCACTTCTAAATCGAATATCTATAGGAGACTTGTTAGTGCAGTAGGTATTGCTTCAGTCTCCTGAATAGGATATCTATAATTACACTCCCTTCTCCTAAGGCTCACGGAAGCATTGTGGAAGAGGGGGTAGGTAAATTGTGAGAGTTTAGAAGTGGTATATAGTCTTCAGTGAAGCGATATTTGGTGGATATGACAGGACTGCTGTATACATTAACACATAGCTGTTATAGGTACATGCATAAGACCTACACAAGATCAAGGTAGCCAAAATCATAGCATGGATGGGGAGGAGTTCTTCCCATCCATGCTATGATTTTGAAGATTTTTACATCATTCTCTATGCAGTTCTAACATATGATTTCTGAAAATTGCCTACCAAGATGGAGCTGTTACATTGCAAAGCAACTGAATAGTTGCATGAATGATGAAAATTTGCTATGCTGACAAGGTACAGCAGTTTCTTGTTCTACCAGTTAACCCTACCATTTAAATTTTAACAAACATTATAGGTTCCAAGTGGTACTTCTCTATTGTTTATTAGTTTATTTCCCTAGCATTAAACATCTATTCATAGATTTGGTCTGAGTTTTAATTTTCTACTTTTATGACTAATTTATTAGTAGTGGCCCATTTTATTATTTCCCACTGGTTCTTGATGAATTGTAAGAATTGTAGGGATCTGTTGCTTTCTAGATATTCCACTCTAATATTGGTAATGACACTGAAAACACATTCTATATTTCTCATCTCCTGAGGTTTCTCTTGGCTTTTCACAAATTATTAATTTTAATGTAATTGTATACACTTACCTCTCACTTTATGTTGAAAACATGCTATGAGGAGTATGACCTTAAATACTGTCATTGTGTGAACCTTATAAACTGCTGTCACACAAATTAAGACACCTACAATGTCACTACAACACAATGGCCACTTTTCTGTATGCATTTAATCTGTCATTGATAGGGAAACCATCATGTAATGAACAACTGTGCATCAATCAGTTCATTGCATTTAGTGTTTCTTCCATCAATGTTAAGAAATCATGTGAAATTACAATGTTATAAAACATTTATATATCTATCCATTTTATTTTATAAATTTAACTTTAAAATTTGTATCTTTGGTCAAATTGAAATTTATGTATTTATTGATGTGAGTTCTAAATCTGATTCTGATTTCCTTCACAAATCCACAAGTCTCCTAACATCAGTTACTGCGTAAGATGCAAACTTATTCCATTGTTATGTGTTGGCCTTCTGTTACCTTTTTGTTCTAATCTGCTTCTAGGTGCTATACTCAGTGTCCTTCAGATTCATTAACTTTTTACTTAATAAATGTTTTATATAATATCTCCTTCTAAAATCTCTTAGCCTTTGCAGGGATGTACTTCAAATTCAAACAATAACATTCTCATTCTGCTCTGTTCCCCCCAAAACTCATATCTATATTACAAACTTCACTATGTATCTGTGCTGGATAGCTTTAGTGTCAACTTGAAACACCTGGGTTGAGGGAGCCTCAATTGGGGAATTGGCTCCATTGGATTGGCCTGTGGCCACATCTGTGGAGTATTGTCTTGATGGTCAAGCAGTGTGGGAGGGCCCAGCCCACAATGAGTAGTGCCATTCTGGGCAGGTTGTTGTGTACTGTATAAGAAGGTGGGCTGGGCATGAGCCAGGAGAGCAAGTCAGTGAGCAGCATTCCTCCATGGTCTGAGCTTCAGCTCCTGCCTCCAGGTTCCTGCCCTGAGTTCTTGTCTTGGGCTCCCTAAGTGATGAACTGTGACCCAGGAGATGTAAGCTGAATAAACCCTTTCCTCCCCAAGTTGGTGTTGGTCAGAGTGTTTTGTCACAGCAATGGAAGACAAACCAGAACAGTATCCCTAGTAGTTTAAAAAAAAAAAAAAACTTTGCTGTTCCAGCATTGCTCAATAAAAGTAGCTCAGGAGATGGAGAGATGATTCAGCGATTAAGAGCATTGGTTGCACCTGTGTTTGAATGCCAGCACACACACGGTGGCTAACAACCATCTGAACCTTAGTTTCAATGTATCTGAGACCCTCCTCTCACCTCTACAGGCTTTTCAGGAGATGGTTTCATTTACATAAATACAGGCAAAACATTTTTATATATAATAAAATAAAATAAAATAAAATAAAATAAAATAAAATAAAATAAAATAAAATAAAATAAAATAAAATAAAATAAAATAAAATAAAATAAAATAAAATAAAATAAAATAAAATAAAAATGATAAAAAAAATTTTGGTATTTTTGAGACAGGGTCTTCCTTTAGTCCCAGCTATTCTGGAGCTTGCTCTGTAGACCAGACTGGCCTCAAACTCACAGAGATCCACCTGCCTCTGCCTCCCAAGTCACCACACACAGCAAAAAAATGATAAAATATTTTTTTAAAAAAGAAGCACAAACTCTCCTTTGATACTCAAAGCAATTCTTAACTATAAGCCTCTATAAAATATAGAGGAAAGTTCCATACTGCCACAATTATGTAGGAAAACATTACAAAAGGAAGGACTAGAAGAAAAACACTCAACAGGGCAAACGTATTTCTTTTTTTTTTATTTTTTAAAATTTTTTTTATTAATTTTATTTATTTCTGTATGTGTATGAATGTACTGTCTGCATGCAAGTTTGTGCACCCATGTCGTGCAATGCTGTGGAGGTCAGAAGAGGGCGTCGGATTCCCCGGGAACTGGAGTTCTCCTGGTATTGGAGTTTCAGACGGTTCTCGGCCGCCATGTGGGTGCTGGGGATCGAACCCGGGTCCTCTGCAAGAGCGGTCGGCGCTCTTAACCGCTAGGCCATCTCTCCAGCCTGTAAACGTATTTCTATATCCAGTACCCTGTGGTCTCAGATTGCAGCCCTCATGGCCTCACTTGCCGGCTTGTTCCACTCATGCCTCATGGTTTTTCTGGACAGATACTCCACTCTTTTGAAATACATGACTTCCTGGGGACTCCACTGTACTTTTGGTTGTACTCTGTCTCACGAGTTCATTCACCTCCTCAGAGATTATCTGCAGCAAAATCAATACCTTCCACACTGCCTGCCCCCAGGATTTTCTTTTAAATCTGGGTTGAAACCCACAATGGCTCCATTGCATACACGCAAAATCAGTATCGTATAGTATGGATAATCCCAAGATTATCATCTTGAGTGGTAACCAGCCCCAGCAGTCCTTGGAACACAGAGAAAGTGGCCTCAGAAGACCACGGAGGATGCAAATGATGAAATAAATCTGGAAAAACAGCTTCCTAGGTGTCTCTGTGATGGCAGTATGTGATGACAACACTTTCTTCTCAAAAGGAAATCTTTTCTGGGTTGGCATCCATAGTCCTTTAACACTGGGAATGCTTTGCTCCATGTTCTTCTTGCTTTCATGGTTTGCGCAGAGAAGTCAAAGAAAAACTTGGCAGAAACTGCAAGACATAGGCGTAGGAAAAGACTTCCTAAATCAGACAGCAGCTGCACAAGAAATAAGATTGACAATTGACAAATGGGACCTCATTAAACTCAAAAACTTCTGTACATCAAAAGAAACAATAAAGGAAGTGAAGAGAAAACCCACAGAGTGGGAGGAAACCTTCACAGCATATACATCTGACAAAGCATTGATTTCCAGAGTATACAAGCTACTCAAAAAAACAAAGAAGAAAACAAATGAATCACTCAAAAGATGGAGCAAAGAACTGAATAGAGACTTCACAGAAGAGGAATTAGAGATGGCTGAGAAACATCTTAAAAACTGTTCAACGTCACTAATAATTAGGGAAATGCAAATTAAGACCACTCTAAGATATCTCACTCCAATAAGTCTGGCCAGGGTCAAGAAAACAAGCAATATCAAGTGCTGGAGAAGGTGTGGGGAAAGGGGAACACTCATCCATTGCTGGTGGGAATGTAAACTTGTACAGCTACTGTGGAAAGTAGTGTGGAGAAACCTTGGAAGACTCGAAATGAGCTTGCCATTTAACCCAGTCACACCACTACTGGGTATATACCCACAAGACTCATCTTACTGCAGAAATACATGCACAGCTAAATTTATTGCAGCTCTCTTCACAATAGCAAAAAGCTGGAACCAACCCAAATGCCCCTCAACTGACGAGTGGATAAAGAAAATGTGGTGCATGTACACAATGGAGTTCTATGCAGCAGTAAAGAATGACATCATGAACTTTGCAGGTAAGTGGATGGAGCTAGAAGATATTATATTAAGTGTAGTAACACAGTCCCAGAAAAACAAACGACGAATGGTATCCCTCATATGTGGATGCTAGCACCAATAACCCAGTTGTAAGTATCTCTTGTGGAGAGGGATGCATATTAAAAGAACAACAACAGAAAGACTGCATCAGTAAACTGACTGAAATGGTGAATCGGGAGGGGTGGGAGGGACGAGAGAGGGACACGGGTCTATATTCGATTAATGTATATTTAATTGATGTGAGTTCAACAACTAACCAATTTTGCCCAGACTCTGCCTACAGGTTACATGGTGTTTTAGGACTTAGTAAAAGTAAATATGTGTATATTAAACGACATTGGTTTAAAGGTTTTGATAAAAATGGTAATGCATCTGAGTTAACTGGAAACATAAATTGTTGTCCACATTTGTTTTACTTAAAATCTGTATAACAATAACTTTGGGATTGGCACATACAAATGTTGTCTATAATTTTTCTGTTGTACAGTACCATCTTGTAGCATTCTCTTTTACCTGTAGGATGATTTAACTTAAGGAATTAAGTTTGCTTCCCAAGTTAACGACATACAGTCACCCAAAACAGCTTGGGTAAATTTGATGAAATCTGTGCCTTGATTCCTGCCTATAGGTAAGTGTACTACAACTGCCTTTTTGAGACTCATGGGTCAAAAAATAAAAACCAATAACAAAAAGGGGGATACAGATACATATGAAACCTTTTCGTCAAAAATTTTGCAAATTAAATCTTAAAACTAACTACGGGAAAAGATTTGCATGTTCCCACAGGTCAAAATGTCACCAAAAATGGCTGAGAAAGAAAAGATACAGCATTGCATTGTGTAGGATGTACCAGAAAGGGCCAGCAAAAATGTTGGCCTGTATGAACATTGAAAGGAAGAAAAGCCTCAGACTGCTACAGGCATCAAACCCCTCTGTGTATCCTACTTGTAACAACTGTTTATAATGAGTCCTAACGAAATTTACCTT
Source organism: Rhizomys pruinosus (assembly GCA_009823505.1). Classification (NCBI taxonomy): domain Eukaryota; kingdom Metazoa; phylum Chordata; class Mammalia; order Rodentia; family Spalacidae; genus Rhizomys; species Rhizomys pruinosus. The sequence goes on along the minus strand of VZQC01001783.1, from coordinate 561,913 downwards.
TTAGGTCCCGCAAAGTTTTAATATGAGAGACTTTCTTACCTCCCCTTCATATAACAAGGAGGAATATGATGATGATGAGGCCATTCTCTAACTGTAAATTGGAGCCAACTGTTATAGAGGTAATCTCTTATAAAACCAATAAAACCGCCTTCTTTAATTGGGTAATAGACATAGGAACTGTGAAAAGGATTATTCTCTATTCAGAACCAAATAAAATACTAAACTCTCCTTAAGCTGTGCATTTAAGCAAAATATATTAATACAGGAGAGCTCTGATATCAGCAATGTATTAATCTACCAAGGAGATGTTGGCCAGGGGATGCAAGCCCCCCCCCCAAAAATGTAAAGGCTTCTTGCCTGTAAACTGGGACACCTGCAAGAAGAGAGGCGATAAGGCCCTTCCGTCAAAAACCTGATGTAAGCATGGGAAAGATGTATTGAGACTGCACTTACAAGTGTACAGTTGGTCTCTGGAATACCAGAGAGTGTTACCAAAGGCCACTAAACCAATAAAGCAAATATAGGTCTCCTTGAGTCAAGCAGGACTCCTCCATCAGCACCAGCTACACCTCACCTGCCTGGAAATACTGTGCAGCAGTGGCAGCCATGTTTGTATATCCCAAATCTAATTGGCTATTAGCTCTCTCCTTGGAGGAATAACCCACAGCTGATGCCACAAGCTTACATCCTATAGTGGTTAGGAGATGACATAAGCCAGAGTAGGACCCTGTCATATTTTACAGAAAAAAACGTAATTCATGGATTAACATACCATCCAAACATCTGTGTCTATACCAAAATAACCTACCATAACAATTAGTACTGTTTAAATACCTATCTATCTAATTGCTTGTGCTTCATTAGTAGGATTGAAAGGTTATTCCTGGACAAACTGTCAGCCCATGAAAGGAAACAGACAGAATTGACCAGAGTCCAAAACAACAGCTCCAGAGAAAGTAGACTGTTTTGCTTCTCATCCACCTGTGCCCCTTTTCTAAGCCTAGGGAGCAATCTGCGGAAGTGGGGGCATGGCAGAATGTAAGGGCTGCGATTGGGGTGAATGGTGAAACTACAGCAATATAGACTGGACACTTATTTGATCAACTTGATTGTACATACAAGTCCGCCCAGCTGGATGGTGGGAGCCTTGGGCTGTGTGGGTTTGGGTACAACTGCTTACAAATTGGTTTTACATGAAGGATGCTTGTACTCATAAATTATTACTTATTGTTAAAAAATGAAAAAAATATGACTGATGCAATCTTTCTGTTGTTCTTTTAATATGCATCCCTCTCCACAAGAAATATTTATAACTCGGTTATTGGTACTAGCATCCACATATGAAAGATACCATTTGTCGTTTGTTTTTCTGGGATTGTGTTACTTCACTTAACATGATGTCTTCTAGCTCCGTCCATTTACCTGCAAAAAAGTTCATGATGTTGTCTTTCTTTACCACTGCAATAGAATTCCATTGATGTACATGTACCACATTTTCTCTATCCACTCGTCAGTAGAGGGCATTTAGGTTGATTCCAGTTTTTGCTATGTGAATAGAGCGGCAATAAATATAGCTGTGCAGAAGAAAATAATGCTGGACAAATACCATCCTAAAACATCTGTGTCTATACCAAAGTAACTACCATAACAATATATAATGTTTAAATACCTTTTATATCTAATCTGTGTGCTTCATTAGTAGGATCAAAAGGCTATATATTATACTGTTTAAATACCTATCATATCTAATTGCATGCGCTTCGTTAGTAGGAACGAAAGGTTATGCCTGGACAAGGCTGGCAGCCCATGAAAAAACAGCCAGAATTGACTAGAAACCAAGACAACAGCTCCAGAGAAAGTAGACTGTTTTTGCTTTTCAATCCACCTGTGCCCTTTTCCTAAGCCTAGGAACAATCTGCGGAAGAGGGGCCGAGGTAGAATGTAAGGGCTGCGGATTGGTTAATGGTGAAACTACAAACATATTAGACTGGACACTCATTTGATCAACTTGATTGAAACATACAAGCCCCCCCTTGCTGAGTGGTGGGACCCATGGACTGCTGTGTGGGTTTGGGCACAACTGCTCGCAAATTGGTTTACATGAAGGATGCTTGTACTCACAAATTATCCTTTATTGTTAAAAAAATGAAAACAAACAAAACAAAAAAAACCAGAAAGATGCAGAAAAAGTTACTGCAGAATTGCATGATCTGGGATGGAGTAGGTGGGGTGGGGGGAAGGGAAGGGGATATATGCCTGAACTGAATTGGAAAATGATGTATGAAATACACAAAGCATCAATAAAATAATAAATTTAAAAAATTAAAAAATTAAAGAATAAAAAAATCCAAAAAAATTTTTCAATGAATTTCCACTCCTACAACCTTGGGCTGGAAAAGTTCAAGTCTGGCTGATTCCTGAGAGTCACCTTTTTCTCTGTCCTGGTACACAGCTAACAGCTGTGATGAGACTGTTTGGCCCCATAGTTATGGCAATGAATTAAGCAGAATGAAATAGTGATAATTTGATCTATAGTAATGGTATTTACCCATTGCCTCTCCCTTACCCCCCCACCCACAGCTGAATGTGATATTCAGAGTTGCTATGGTATGTAGGAGGTGGGAAGTTAACTAAAAGCAAGACTCAAGGCATGGAATTTCCAGAAGATCATCACCCTCTATGTGTGTGTGGAGGGGGCCTTTTGGTGATGCGCTATTTTTTGAGTCACTTAAGCTCCTGTGTGCAATTCTTCATCCATATTCTTGAAAGGAAGACCAATAAACTCATTGGTTTATACAAAATTTTATTCAGGTAGAGTTATTTCTTTAGGCTGTCAATAGCGCATTATCATGAATCAGTAAATGCTTGTTCACATCTCAATGGGAAAAGTATTGAAACATATGCCAATTGGAATGCTGAGAAGAATGGTTCTGTGTCAAAGAAAAACTAACCATGCTGAAGAGAGGAAAGATTACCTGAGAAACATCACTCACTGGGCCAGAATGGGTAGCATTTAAGTAAAGGGTTCAGCTTATGCAAAATTAAGAGATTTCATCCAATTCAATATATAAGGAAGATACAGTACAAAAAGACACTGGTATAAATGAGTAATTATTTAACTGGAGAGAGACTTGAGGATATCCCCTCACTGCTTCGATTTTTTTCAGAGGCACAGTCATTACCTTCAAGTGTGTAGGAAGTGCTAGATACTTACCTTCATGTTTTCATCACTGTGCTCCTGAGTTTGTTAAGGCTCAATAAGGTCAAAGTATTTTTTTTCTTCCCACTAACAGACAATGAAATTCTGGTTTGTAAAAGAAATAGGAAAATTCTGGCTTCCTTTTAATCTCAAATTATAAATGAGTCTGAATCATTTAGTATGTGAGAAAAGCAAAGACAGAATAAAAAAATCCATGGATCTTACCACATGTTGATTTTTGCCACCTCTATGTGTCTTTCATTTCCTTCTGCTGTTTAGCTTCTGAGTATTTTTGTTCTGTACTTCCTTTGTCATAAAAGTTTCATTATTTTGGTATTTTTTGACTCATCCTTTACTCCTAAACTTTACATTAGACACACATATCAAATCAATTATTCAAGATATATGTAGAAATAAAAAAATACTAATGTTTTGTTTTGACTTGTTTTTTAGGTTAGTATCTATTTGAAATATTATATTAGGAAGTGAATAAGGAAGAGGTCCTCATTAATAAAGGCAATTAGACCATAAATTTTGAACTGCTGGTAGCTTCATGGATTTTTGCCAGTTAATTCTCTTTAAAAATTAATAATATGTGACTTTTTTCCAATTTTGATATTTATGATGGGTAACTTCTATATACTAACCAAGAAGATTTTAAATAGACAGCGAGATAGATAGATAATAGATAGATAGATAGATAGATAGATGATAGATAGATAGATAGATAGATAATAGATAGATGATAGATGATAGATAGATAGATAGATAGATATAGATAGATATGATTGATGTAGATATATAAATACATCAGAAACCATTAGCAGAAATGTAGTAGGGAAAGTTATTTTGTCACATATGCTTCATGTCAGATAGAAAATTAGAAACTTAGAAAACTAAAAATATTGTTACATAAAATGTCTACAATGAATTAGAGATAACATGCTCTTACACGTAAGCTAGTGCTCTTAAGTAGACCACTATATTTGATGATTATGAGTTTTATAAAACACTGTATTAGATTCTCTGGACATAGGCCCATCTCCCTAATGAACACAGGTGCCAAAATTCTAAACAGGATTCTGGCAAATCGCATACAGACTCACATCAAGAAAATCATCCACCATGACCAAGTTGGATTCATACCAGAGATGCAGGGATGGTTCAACATACGAAAATCAATAAACATCATCAAACATCTCAAGGACCTGAAAGACAAAAACAACACTTTCATCTCAATTGATGCTGAATAAGCTTTTGACAAAATCCAGATCCCTTCATGTTTAACGTTCTAGAAGGAATTGGAATGGAGGGTCACTTCCTCAATGTAATCACCGCCATATACAGGAAACCCACAGGCCAATATCATCCTAAATGTGGAGGAAAGGGACAGAAGCATTCCCCTTAAGGGTCGGAACTCGGCAAGGCTGCCCCCTGTCACCACTCTTTTCAATATCTGCCTGGAAACCCTTGCTAGGGCAATAGGCAAGAAGGAAAAAGAAATTAAAGGCGTTCTAATTGGAAAAGAAGCAGTCAAGCTATCCTTTTGCCTGATGATATGATTGTATTACCTAAGGGTGCTAAGAACTCCACGAGAAAAATTGTAGAAACAATTAAGAGCTTCAACAAAGTAGCAGGATACAAAAAAAAAAAAAAAAAAACACAAAATAAATCTAGAAAAATCAGTAGCCTTTCTTACACCACCAACAAGCAACAGAAGGGACTACAAGGAGCTCTTCCCACTCACAATAGCCCAAAAACAATAAAATACTAGGAACAAACCTAACAAAGACACCACGGATCTCTCCAAACAAAAATTTTAACCTCCTGAAGAAGGAAATTGAGGAAAGAATCAGGAAGCTGGACAAAACAAACCTTCCCATGTCATGGATTGGGAAAATAACTATAGTAAAAATGTCCATCCTACCCAAAACTCGTTCGTACATATTTAACACAATCCCAATCAAATCCCCAACGAATTTCTTCACAGGCCTGGAAAAAAAATCCCAATTTCATTTGGCAAAACAAAAAGACCCGAAATAGCCAACGCCAACCCTGAGCGGAAAAGAGCAATACGGGGGATCGCTATACCAGATATCAAACTATGCTACATGGCTCTTATAGTCATAAAAAAAGCCATGGCACTGGCACAAAAACAGGACCAGTTGACCAATGGAATTAAAACTGAAGATCCAAACCTGAGCTTACAATTTCAGGGCCACCTCATATTTGACAAGGGCCAAGAAGACACAACGGAGGCGAAAGACCGCATCTTCAGCAAGTGGTGTTGGCAAATGGATCACCACTTGTAGACGAAATGAAATTAAACCCCTACTCTCCCTCTTTTGCAAAATTCCACTCCAGAAGACCACAGACTCAACGTGAAACCACAAACTCTGGAGGTGATGGAAGAGAACTTGGCAGCAGACTAAAGACCTAAGTGCAGGAAAAGACTTCTAAATCAACAGCAGCTGCACAAGAAATAAGTCAACATTGACAAATGGGACCTCATTAAACTCAAAACTTCTGGTACATCAAAAGAAACAATAAGGCAAGTGAAGAGAAAAACCCACAGGGTGGGAGGAAACCTTCACAGCATATACATCTGACAAAGCATTGATTTCCAGAGTATACAAGTACTTCAAAAAAACAAAAGAAAGAAAAAACAATAAAATCACTCAAAGATGGAGCAAAGACCTGATAGAGTACTTCACAGAAGAGGAATATAGAGCATGGCTCGAGAAGACCATCTTAAAACGTGTTCACGTCATCTATATTAGATGAAATGCAAATTAAACCACTCTATGCGATACTCACTTCCAATAAGACTGGCCAGGGTCCTAGAGAACAAACGATATCCAAGTGCTGGGAGAGGCATTGTGGGGAAAGGGGAACACTTCATCATTGCTGGGGGAATATAAACTGTACAGCCACTGATGGAAAGCGTGTGGAAAGAACTCTTGGAAGCTCCGAAAGGAGCCTATGCCATCTGACCCAGTATCACCACTACTTGGGTATACTACCCACAAGACTCACATTACTGCGAAAGATACATGCACAGCTAATTTGATTGCAGCTCTCTTCACAATAGCAAAAAACTGGAACCAAAAGCCCAAAGTGCCCCTCAATGACGAGTGGAAAGAGAAAATGTGTTCATGTATACAATGGGATTATATGCAGCATGTAAAGAATGACATCATGAACTTTGCAGATAAGCTGGATGGGAGTAGAAGTGAATTATGTTGAATTGAAGTACCATACAGTCCCAGAAAAACAAACAGACGAAATGGTAACCTCATATGTGGGATGCTAGCACCAAGTAACCCAGATATAAATATTTCTCGTGGAGCGGGATGCATACTAAAAGACCAACAAAAGCAAAGACCTGCATCAGAAATGGGACCGAAATGGTGAATTGGGGCAGGGGGTTGGGAGAGGGACACGGGTTGTATATTTGATTAATGCAACCCCCCACTAAAACAATTTTTATAAACCTTTTTTTTTTTTTTTAAACTACCAACACAACAAACAAAACCCCCCACCAACAAAACCACTCACCCCCAAAACAAAACAAAAAAAAAAAAAAAAAAAAAAAAAAAAAAAAAAAAAAAAAAAAACACTGTTTTTTTTTTTTTTTTTGTTTTGGGGGGGTTTGTTGTTTGGTGTTTGTGGGGGTTTGGGGGGGCTGGGTTTGGGGTGGGGTGGATGCTTGGTGTTTTGGGGGTTTGGGGTGGTGGGTGTTTTGGTTTGTTGTTGTTGTGGGTGGTGGGGGTTTTGTTTGTTGTTTTTTGTTTGGTGGTGTGTTGTGTGTGGGGGGTGTGGTTGGTGTGGTGGGGGGGGGTGGTGTGGTGTTGGTGGTGTTGGGGGTTGGGGTTTGGGTTTGTGTTAGGGTGTTGGGTTGTGGGGGGTTGTGTTTTTTGGGTTTTTTGGTGGGGTGGTTGTGGGGGTTGGGGGTTGGTTGTGGGGTTTTGTTGGCGGTGGGGGGGTGGGGTGTTGTGGTGTGGTGGGCGGTTTTGTTTGGGTGGGTTTGGGGGGTTTGGGTGTTGTTGTGGTTTGGGTGGGTGGTTGTTGGGGCCCGTTGTGGTTCGTGGGTGGTTTGTGTGTTTTGGTTTTGGGGGGGTGGCTGTGTTGTTGTTGTTGGGGTGTGTGTGTGTATGTTGGGTGGGTTTCGTGTGGTGGGTGTTTTGGTGGTGTGTTTGTGGTGGGGTTTTTGGTGCGTCGGGTTGGTGGGTGGTGGGTGGTGTTTTGTGTTCTGGGGGTGGGGTGGTGGGTTTGTTGTGGTTGTTGGTGGTGTTGGTTGTGGTGTTTTGTGTTTGGAACACACCACCCCCGGGGGGGGGGGGGGGGGGTAGTTCAACAAAGTACCTAGTTTTGTCTAGACACTGTCTACAGGAAAAATGGTGTCTTAGGACTTAGTAAAAATAAATATGTGTTTATTACACAACATTGGTTACAGACCTGATAAAAATGGGTTAATGGCATTGGTTAAAATGGAGATATCAATCGCTTGTTGTCCACATTTGTTTTACATTTTATAAAATTTGTAGAGCAACTAACTTTGGATTGGCACATGCAAATGTTCTCTATAATTTCTCTGTTGCTCAGTATCACCTTGTAGCATTCTCTTTAAGATTATTTAACATAAAAATTAAGTTTCTTCCCAAGTTAATCATATGTAGTCACCCCACAAACAAACATGGGTGAATTTGATCACATCTAAGCCTTGATTCCACCCTATAGTTATGTATATATACAACTGTCTTCTGGAGGACTCATGGTTAAAAAAAAGGCGGCGGGGTAAAGATAGACATGAAACCTTTTCATCAAAAACCCTTGCAATTTCAAAATCCTTAAAACAACTATGGAAAAGGATTGTGGGTTCCAACAGGACCAAATGTCACCACTTAATGGTGAGAAAGAAAAGATTACAAACTTTGCATTGAGTAGGATGTACTAGAAAGTGCCAACTGAAAGGCTGCCCTGTCTGAACATTGAAAAGGAAGAAAATCTTCAGATTGCCATAAACATCAAACCCCTCTGTGGATCCTACTTGTAACATTGTAACAACTATTTATACTGAGTCGTCACTTGAACCTTCCCTTTTAGGTGCTGCAAAAGTTTTGATATGAGAGAATTTCTTTCCTCCCCCCCAGAACAAGGAGAAATATGGCAATGATGAGGTCGCTCTCCAACTGTACATTCGACCAACTTACTAGAGGCCAATCCTTATAAAAAACCGGTAAACAACTGCCTTCTTTAATTGGATAATAGACCTAAGAACTGTGAAAAGGATTAGGATTATTCTCTGTTCAGAACCAAATATAATACTAAAGTCCTTAAACTGATGCACTTAAGCAAAATATACACTACAGGAGGCTCTGCCATAAAGAATGGATTATTCAAACAGGGAGAGTGTGGGCCAGGGAACACCCAAGCGACCCAAACAAAGGTAAAGGCACAACTCCTGTGCTTAAACTGGGTAGACCGGGCAAGAAAAGAGCGTGCCGCTGCATGAAGCGCCATAACTGCTGCGACAGACCGTAATTAGAGGAAAGATGCCTAGACCACACATGGCACGTTGGTACAGATGTCCTCTGGACACCAGCAGAGAGTGTTTGACCAAAGGCCAACTAACCAATAAAAGCAAATTGGGTCGCTTGAGTCAAGCAAGAACTCCATCGTCCAGCACCACTACACCTCACCTGCCGGAAATACTGTGCAGCAGGAGGCAGCCATATGTATTTATATCCCAAATCTAAATTGGCTCATGCTTCTCTGGAGGAGATAACCAATGGGCTGATGCCACCAAGCTTAAAATACACCCTCTAAAAGGTTAGGTAGATGTTATAAGCTCTACAGTAAGACCCTGTCATATTTAACAAAAAAATGTAATTCATGGATTAACATATCATCCAACATATGTCTATACCTGTAAGCTCGACCATAATGACTATTAGTTCTGTTTAAATACCTTATATTTAATTGCCTGTGCTTCATTCGTAGGATTGAAAAGGTATTCTTCCAAAAAACTGTCAAGCCCATGGAAAAGGAAACAGCCAGTAATAGACCAGAGTCCAAGTACAACAGCTAGCTCCAGAGAGAGTGGACTGTTTTACCTCTCATCCACCTGTGCCCCTTTTCTAAGCCTAGGGAACAACCTGCGGAAGAGGGGGCGTGGTAGAATGTAAGGGCTGTGATTGGGGTGAATGGTGAAACTACAGCAATGTAGTCTGGACACTCATTTGATCAACTTGATTGAACATACAACCCCTCACCCCCCACTGGAAGGTGAGGCTGGGGGGGTTTGGGCACAACAGCCTGCAAATTGGTCTTACATGAAGGATGCTTGTACTCATGGATTATCACTTATAGCTAAAATATGAAAAAAAACTGAGAGAAAGATGCAGGACAGTTATGGCATAATGCATGATCTGCGATGGGGTGGGGGTGGGGGGGAAGGGAAAGGGAAATATGCCTGAACTGAATTGGAAAATGATGTATGAAATGCACAAAGCATCAATTAAAAAATGTTAAAAAAAGGGACTGGAGATATAGCCTAGTTGTTAAGAGCACCGACGCTCTTGCAGAGGACCCAGGTTCGATCCCCAGCACCCACATGGCGGCTAAGAACCGTTTGTAACTCCAATTCCAGGAGAACTCCAGTTCCAGGGGAATCCGAAACCCTCTTCTGACCTCTGTGGCATTGCACTACACAGGTGCACAGACCTGCATGCAGACAGTACATTCATACACATACAAAGATAAATAATAATAAAAAAATGTTAAAAAAATGAATATAAAGGGTAGTAACGTAAAAAAAAAAGCTATCAGCTAGCATCAGAGGACTATGGCAGAAGGCTCTCTGCTTTCCTATAACCACCTGCCTGATAAATCCACCAATGTATTTTAAGTGTGTGGGTTCATGTGTTTCTTCATTCCGTTAATATAAAACTTCACTCAGTTGTTACCTCATTGGAACATAGCATTTACACAAACTGAACTTATGATAAATAATGATTAACAATCCCAAGATAGTTAATCAAAAGAGATCAGAAGATAGCACAAACCTACCAAAATGATAGGAATTAATACACATCTTATAATAATAACTGAATATTATCTAAATTCCCCAATACAAAAGATAGAGACTAGCAAATTAGATCAGATACACCCTTCTTTTTGCTTCCTCTAGGAAACACATTTCCACACCAAATATTGACACAACCATGAAATAAAATGATTGAAAAAGGTACTCTAAAGAAAAGGAATTAAGTGGTGGCCCATGCCTTTAATCCCAGCACTTGGGAGGCAGAAGCAGGCGGATCTTTGTGAGTTCAAGGCCAGCCTGGTCTACAGAGTGAGTTCCAGGACGGCTGGGGATACAGGGAGACCCTGTCTTGAAAAGACAAAAAAAAAAAAAAGAAAGAAAATATAAATTACAGCCTATATTCTATCTGACTACCATGGAATAAAGCTAGATATCAATAGCAATAGAAACTACAGAAAGTGCATTAATTCGAGATTAAGCAATACACTATTGAATGAGTGACTGAAGAAACTAAGAAAGAATTTTTTATTTCCTAAAATTGAAGGAAAATGAAGCCATAACATCAAAATCTATGGAACCCAAAGAAGACAGGCCCAAGAGGAAATGCTATTGGAATAGATGCCTATGTTAAATGTTTAAGATGTACCAAACAATTAATGAGATACCTTAAGAACGTGGACAAACAAGAACAAACCAAACCCCCAATAAACTGGAATAAATAATAAAAAGCAAGGCAGAATTTAATGAAGTAAGAAAAAACAATACAGAGATTTAGTGAAATGAAAAACTTTTCAGACTCTGTAATAACTGCATATGTGTGGAGAGTATATATCCACATTTTAGAGTAATATAAAATTAATGGAGGAAAATGTGAATTCCTAAACATAAAAAAAGACTGAGAGAAAGATGCAGGACAGTTATGGCAGAATGCATGATCTGGGGGGGGGGGGGAATATGCCTAAACTGAACCAAAAAATTATGTCTGAAATACACAAAACAT
>VZQC01001783.1:420079-550086 GCA_009823505.1 Rhizomys pruinosus | reverse complement strand
AATAAAAGCAAAAAAAAAAAAAAAAAGAAGTACAAGGGAGTCCCTGTCTCAAAATACCAAAACTACATAAATAACTCAATTGTAAATGAACAGTAGAACTGAACAGGAAATTCTCAAAAGAAAACATGCAAATGGCTTAGAAACATTTTAGAAGCGCCCAACATCTTTAGCCATGGAGAAACCCAAACTAAAGCTACTTTAAGATTCCGTCTTACCTCAGTTGGAATGACCGTCCTCAGGAATACAAATGAAAACAAGAGTTGGCATGGATGTAAGAAAGGCAAACCATATACGTTTTTGATGGAAGTGTGAACTAGTGCAACCACTGTGGAAGAAGAAGTCAGTCTGGATGTTTCCGGGGAGAAAAAAAGAACTAGAAATGGAACTTCCCACCACTCCTGGGCATATATCCAACAGACTTTCTATATTAATATAGAGAGCTTTGAATACCAATATCCATTCCTGTTCTACTCACAATAGGTAAGAAATGGAATAAACCTAAATGTACACCAACAGATTAATGGTTAAGAAGTAATGTGAGACATATTTACAGTGGAATATTATATAGCTCTTAATAAAACAATTGCTGTTCTAGTCACAATAGGTAGGAAACGGAATAAACCTAAATGTACATCAACAGATTAATGGTTAAGAAGTAATGTGAGACATATTTACAGTGGAATATTATATAGCTCTTAATAAAATATAGTCATTAATTTGCAGTAAATGGATCAAACTGGAAAATACTCTGCAAAGTGATGTAACAAGGATCCAGAAAGATAAACACAACCTGTTCTCCCTCATGTGTAGATACTATCTTCAAATAGTTTGCTTTGTTTGGTTAAATTAACACACAAAATGAAGCCAGGAAACTAGAAAGGGACCTTCTTGTAGGGGGGGCATTTTAAGAGATGGGGAGAGTGGATATAGATAAAATGAAAGTAGAGAGGTGAAATAATGGGGGCAGAGAAGCTTAATCTGGAAAAAGTGAAGGAGTATTGGAAAATCAGGGGGTGGAGGGAACGGATAAAGCAAAGGAAGCGGTTGTGAGGGCCATAAGTAAAGGCCTCTATATCGTAATCCAATTAAAATTAATAATTGGACGTATAACAGAATATATGTGAAATTAAGAGAAGGTTTGTACTTGGAGTTAAAGGATTAACCATTGATGGGGATAGGGAGATGTGTAAGAGGAAGAGCTAGTGGAGTAAATTTATCAGACCTAAGAAACAAATGAAAACCTCATGGAAACCCACTAGTTAATAAGGAAATTTCAAACTACAACTTGGAAACAAAAACAGTTCAAATGGAGTTACCCACCATGAATGGGCAATGTCTCTCCCATATGACACAGGTTATTAAATGAAAATCACAGTAAAAGTCATGGTATATGACTATGAGTTATCGGTCAGAGAGGCCCCAGATGCTCCCAAACAGCACAAGCTATTGTTGTTGCCCTTGGTTAACCACCATATCTACACGGTAAGACCCAGTTGATGGGACATCTCACACTTGGGCTGTAGAATTTAAAGAAATCATGTCAGACCCACAAGGAAATTTTTTCACGGCTGACTAGCTTTCATAATGCCAGAAGGTGCTCTGCAGTCTACTGGAGAGGAAAGATATCAATGGTTTTACCAAATATTGAACCCTACATGCTTCAGTATCAGACCTCTAGACAAAAATGTGCCCCACTGGTGCAATAGCGGCATTACTGTTAACAGGATAACTAAATTGTTTTCTGACTGGATAGGAGGTGTGATCCATAGGAGGGGATTTTATGCTTGGTACTGTATTCTGGTCAAAACCTCATGGCTGGAGGGGGTCATAGACCCTAAGGTGAGACCTCCTGTTATTACTTTTCTATTTCTATTTTGACCACATGTTGTCAACATACCAGAGATATAGGGTGCTCTTAATCTTGGTCAGTGGCAATCCTTTTGCGGCGGAAAGCAGCACATAACCAGTCAAAATATTGAGAATAATAAGCTGTGTTCAGCCCTAAATGGACACCTTTATCACACACACACACACACACACACACACACACACACACACACACACAAACACACACACACACACACACAATCACACACACTACACACATACAAATGTTCAGCTATCATTGTGCAAGAGGTGTTAGAAAGAATGTAAGAGCTGGGGGATTGAAAAGACTGCTGTGAAGTGCTGTGTGCTGGACATGATGTGGCTGTTGCACTCTTGAACTTACATCACTAGACAAGATCAAACCAGACAAATTTTTCAACATAAATGGGGTAGATGATCCCTAGACTCACCTTTTACTAAGGAGATATTGGCAATGGATATGTGCTGGGTCTGGGGAGGAGACCATTCTTTTTGGTGAATGTGGCCACTGGTAGGATTCCCTTGTTTCAATAGCTCCATACCCATTCACATACGGGCAGCACTAACTGTAATTAGTGGGTTATCAAAAAAGATATCAAGTTGGGAAGGAGATATGTTGGGAGATAATTGGACGAGGGAAATGAGAGTAGGTGCATTCATATTCCATTGAATTCCTGAATGAAATTCACAAGAATAAAGGACAAAATTTTTACAAAAGCATATATAAGGGGCTGGAGAGATGGCCTAGCGGTTAAGAGCGCTGACCACTCTTGCAGAGGACCTGGGTTCGATCCCCAACACCCACGTGGTGGCTGAGAACCGTCTTTAACTGGCAGTTCCAGGGGAATCCGACACATTCTTCTGACCTCCGCAGCATTGCACGTCACAGGTGCACAAACCTACATGCAGACAGTACATTCATACACATACAAAAATAAATAAAATTAAAAAAAAATTAAAAAGCATATATAAGTAAGATGGTAGTGGATCTCACAAAGCAAGTGCCCTGAGACAGAGTCCATATGTCATTATGACCAAAGTATCTGATGGAAACAATTTAAGGAGGGAATGATTGATTTCAGTTCATAGCTTCAGAGGGTCTCATTCTTTCATGGTAGGGAATATACAAAGAGCACTTCACAGTTCATAGTGGCAGAGACATGTGGCTAAGGCTGTTCATATCAGAGTGAACCAAGAAGCAGAGAGAGTGAAGCAGGAGCTACAGATGGAAATAACCTTCAAAGGCCCACCTCTCTAATCTACTTCTGCCACCTCAGTCCTAGGCCCAAGTTTCAAGACCTGAGTTTAGTGTTACCAGATGGGTAATAAGGTTTCAAAATCTGAGGGGGACAATTCAGATTCAAAATGAAACACACACCCCCATTTGAAGGAAACGAGGTAGATGCTAAGAGTATAAATATGTAATTGCATAGTTACAGAGTTAAAGTTTGGGCATATAAATAATGAAGACAACTATTTTGCCTTAAGTAATTTGCTAAAATTGTATGTTTAACATATATAATAAGTAATAATTTAACACAATTCTTTTTGCTGTAAGATACTACTTGGAAATGCCATAAAATTTTGGTGTGTGTAATGAGAGATAAAATATACATATTTGATTTGCACTCCTTAAATCCAAATGACTACACACACACACACACACACACACACACACACACACACACATATATGATTAAATATGCTATACAGGGGCTGGAGAGATGGCCTAGCGTTTAAGAGATCCGACCGCTCTAACAGAGGACCCGGATTCGATTCCCAGCACCCACCGTCTGAAACTCTAAATCCAGGAGAACACCAGTTCCAGGGGAATCCAACACCCTCTTCTGACCTCCGCGGCATTGCACGACACGGGTGCACAGACCTGCGTGCAGACAGTACATTGATACACATACAGAAATCAATAAAAATTTTAAAAAATTTCTAAAAAAAATGCTATACAAACTAATAAGAGTTTGCAGAATAGATGTCTAAGACAGGGTAGTCAAGGACCCCAAGGAAGTATGAACTTTAGTTGAATTCTGGACATTCAGAATCTTTTCATTCATAGAATTTCCTGGGTAATCACTAATATCTCTGAGATGATTATCAATATTAGCAAAATGAACAAGAATATGGGTGCAAAAAGGGCCTTGCTCTAGGTAAACAACTTGTCCATTTGTGAACCTAGACCTTCAAATAAAATTTTTGGAAATAAATGACTGGCAACTCAGGGATAAGTCAAGAATGTTTCCATCCTTCAATATGAAAAGCAGTCACAAACACACTTCCTAAAAACAGGTTCTGAATTTCTTTTTTTCTTGCCACAGCCTCTAGTCTGTTGTTTTATGAAATTTGAAGATAACTAAAACAAGTTTTTAAGAGTCCCTTTGAAGAGGTTTACCATTAGCTCTTTCTATCTTGAATTGGCATTTTGGTTATATGTGCGTATTTTCTTAGAGTAGGTTAAACATGGTGTCTACTTTTGGGCTGGAGAGATGGCCTAGCGGTTGGGAGCGCCGACCGCTCTTACAGAGGACCCGGGTTCGATCCCCAGCACCCACATGGCGGCTGAGAGCCGTCTGAGGCTCCAATTCCAGGAGAACTCCAGTTCCAGGGGAATCTGAGACCCTCTTCTGAACTCCGCGGCATTGCACGACACGGGTGCACAGACTTGCATGCAGACAGTACATTCATACACATACAAAAATAAATAAAATTTTAAAAAAAATTGCACTTTTAGAAGCAGAAATCTCATTTGAGTTTGTAGGGTGTTGTGGCTCAAGGACAGGTGTTTGGGTGTCAATCTAACCAACAATAGACTATAGAGAGTTAATCATGTCAGTCTGATTGGGCTGAGAGTTACCTAGGGGAGTTGTAAAGCACAGTTCTGCCAGTTTCCATGGAGGCAGAATGCATGAGGAAAGATCTGAATGTGAGCAGCCCTATGCCACATGTTGGGGGCCTGGATACAAAGAGGAGAAAGCCTATAGCAAAGGCATTCTCTCTGTATGTCTCTCTGTCTCTGTCATTCTGTCTCTCTCTTTTTCTCTCTCTTCTTCTTGGCTCCTGTTATTTGAACTGTGGTCCCCTATGCACTTCCTGCCATAATTGGATGAGCCTCTGAAACCTGGTATAAAATTTATCTTTCTTCTTTCAGTTGCTTTCCTAGGCATTTGGTCACAGTAATTTGAAAGTAACAAGCATAAGGTCTGTCTTACAAGTATTTTACTTAGGAGCTTTACATTCACAAATGAAGGAGATTGTCTTGGGTTAGATAAAAGGGTTTTGTTATTCGAGTGACCAGATACTCTAACATGAGCAATAGAATTTCTATTTCTATTTCTATTATATTATATTATATTATATTATTATATTATATTATATTATATTATATATTGACTGGGAGGAAAATTATTTAATATTAATCTAAAAATGCTTGGTAGTAAAATCAGGACACTGGAACTAAAGCATGATTCTGGACTGAAGATAATACTGCCCCCTACTGTTCCTCAGTGACCCATGATTTCCCCATAATAAATTGCTGGCTGTTTTATCTCCTACTGTACATTTCCCTCTACAACATTGTCCCTGAATCTCAAAATAGTAAGATGCCAAGAATTTGAAAACACTCAAAAATTTGCTTTACTTTTTACCATGTGCTATAATTCTAACATGTATTATTGTTTTATAAAAATAAATAAATAGGGGCTGGAGAGGTAGACAGCTAAGCAGATAAGAGCACTGACTGCTCTTGGAGATGAGCTGGGTGTGGTTCTCAGCACCCACATAGTGGCTAACTACTGTTGGCAACTCCAGTTCCAGAGGATCCAACAACCTCTTCTGACCTATGTGAGCATTGCAGGATATGGGTGCATTTACATGCAGGCAATACATTTATAATAAAAATAATGAACTATTTCTTTGGAGTTTTTGAGACAAGATCTCCCTGTAGCCCCTGCTGGCTGGCCTGGAACTCACTCTGTAGATCACGCTATCCTTGAACTCACAGAGATCCGCCTGCCTCTGGCTCCCCAGTGCCTGGCTATGATGAACTATTTTAAAAATAAAAATAGAGGCAAGATAGCATCAGAGCAACACTCTTCAATGGTCTTCCACATGCAAAAATATCGACTTAAAATCTATTTATGCAAGAAACCAGTTCCATAAGAGCTGAGGAATATATAGTGACTCATTTTAGCATAATTATAAAATAAAGACATATAGAAGAAGGAAGGAAAGAAAACAACCTGTGTCAACTCATCCCAATTTCAAGAAATATAAGGAAGGTAAGGAGATAGTCCACTTGGGAGTGAAAGAGACAATTGTAGAGGGATATTCAATTTGGAATCCGGTCCAGCCACAGTGAAACTCACCAACCGACAGAGACTATGGAAAAAGCATCTGGACATCCCATAGTCTGGCATCTAGAAATCTGCCATCTAATGCAATTTTCACATAGCATAAAAGCTCTATTGAATGAGAAGGAAATCAAGAATAGTATTGAGAACTTACTGCCTGGATAGTAAAACTGAATACCTGGTGGTACAGGATTCTAGGACTACTGCAACATGAGGAGCAGCGAGATACATACGACCATGGCTTGCCTTCTGCTGTGTTGTATTTGTGGCCATGGTCATATGTATCTCGCTGCTCCTCGTGTTGCAGTAGTCCTAGAATCCTGTACCACCCAGGTATGACCCAGTGTTACAGCACTGGTAGTCATATAAAAACCTCACATCTTCCCCAATCCCATGAAGTACAATACAGAGTCATTGTCAGCTCAGGCAAACAGGAAAGAGATAGATACCATGACATTTCATAGAAGCATGGTGCTTAACCCTCCACGTATGGTAAGGCCCAGTCCTAGGAGAATCCCACAGTGACTGAACATAGCCTATTGACGCTTGATGGGTATCTGGGCCTGCCTTAGTCCCAGCCAATGGTGTTTGGGGATAAACTAGTTATCCATAACAATAAGTGCCATAACAATAAGATAATGAACAAATTTATTTCCTAAATATCAGTTTAGTATTGTCAAAATAACTTCACGAAATAATTTTCTACATAAAGAACATTCAGGAATGACCAACTAGAATGCATACAAATTAATTCATTTATTAATTTATCTTCCATTTACTCCACAAAACTATTAAGGACCAGACCTTCATTATAAGTGCTTTTATTAAAATCCAACAGCAGTTTTTAAAAGTGTTTTAATGGCTTATTAAATAACTGTTGCTATCCAGAACAGATTTCAGAATCTGGTAGAAAGACACTGCAGTTTGGTTAGACAAAGACAGAAGGGAAACTCTCCATGAAGCCACCCATGCTCATGATATATGAGAATAGCTCTTGCTTCAGTTTATTCATGGGAAAACCTGCCAACGTTGATTGAAATTTTTTATGTAAAATCTGTTTTTACATGGTATAATTGGATAAAATACTTGAAAATTATTAAAGTATTATTATTAAAGGAATTCCGATAATAGTTTTATGATTCCAACAATGAATTCATAGGCAATCCCCCAGGCCAACTGGGGAATTTTGTGGTCCTACCATGAATGAAAGGAGGCAAGAGACGCAGAGTCAAGACAGACCCTGGGAATCGGGTGAACACAGGCAGATGGTGAGCTGCCACAGATTCGTTTATTGGGGGCAAGGTTAGGGTTTATGTACTGTTCGCCTTAAACTCTCCTCTTAGTGCAGTCGTCGTGCCACCTTGTGACTGGCCCAGGTCTGCAACTCAGCTGCTTGAACAATCTTGCTTGCCTAGGGCAAGTTAGGTTGATGAGGGACAAGCTCTGTGCAGGCACACTGCGTAATTCTCAGCGTACTGGCTACTACATGAATTCACTAACAAATCTACTGTGTCACTGAAAGATGTTTTCTGTTTCATTAAAAATTTTTATGTACATCATTTCCATATACAAATAGCTAGAGGGCATGCAGGACATAGTAAACTCACCCTTTTCCAATATGTCCACCATTAGTTTGAATACGGCTAATATGTCACTCCTAAAATGAAAAGGACTATATTGATTGGTCAGTGTGGCAGAATAGTGTGCAGTATATCGGGGCTCTGTCCCAAGTTGCATGGCCTGTAGCTAAAATTCCTTCTGGGAGGGGCAAGCTGAATCCAGCTCCCTTCTCCCTTGGCCACTAACTACAACATATGGTACAAATTCCCCAAACTGCAGTTTGGAAAATCCTAGCAACTTTATTTGGACTTACTAGCAGAGCAGTGGATGACGGGTTACTTACAGAAGAATGGGTGCCCCCCTTCTAAGGCTGTACCAGAAAATCCATAACCAAGCTTGGATCTTGTTACTTCCTAGCATCTAGAAAAAAAATGGCAAGGAAGGGGGCCACCTCATGGTGTTCTCTCCTTATATACCCTTAGCTCCACCCTTTCATAGAGCCAAGGCTGGCTGTCTGATTGAGAGGGGAAGCTGACTCTTCCAGTTCTTCCTTTTCTTGTGGAAATTCAACAAGTTTATAATCGTAGGTAAGCAGGGTACCCTGAGATTAGGAAGAAGGTGTTTGATAATCTACAGTCAGTCTTTCAGAAGACAGTCCATGCTACATGGTTGGTTACCATATACTGTCTCTCAACAGGAATGGCTGGTGAGGCATCCATGTTCTCTCTATTATATCTATGTTGCTGAGGTATTTCACAAAGCCAAAAGCTTAAGTGGGCTGGAGGAATCTAATTGAACAGGAAAACTCCTGGTTTTTAGTGCAACCTTATAGCAAACAGTACTGGAATAATTATGTGCCTAGATGGAAAACTACCTTGACTCCTATTTAAACTACACAAAAATTAATGAAAAAAATCCCAAGCGGATTGCAGCTATAAGTAGGTTATAGAAACCAATGAAAAGATCTTGCAGGATAGAAACTCTTCATGGTCACAGGAAAATTTTTTCATGAAAAGCACTAATCATTGAAGGAAAAGGGATGAATTTAAATAAGTGAAATCTAAAAGCTCTGTTCATCAAAAGACACACTATAGAGTGAAAAAGCACCTCAGAGAAGTTGCAAGAAATAACTGCAGTTTGCCTGTCCAACATTGGGTTCCTCCCATGGGACATTCTCTGATATCAACCACATACTGGGACACAAAACAAATCTCAACAAGTACAAAATGATTGAAATTATTTCATGCATTCTATCAGACCACAGTGCAATAAAGCTCAATATTAACACCAGGATAAGCCTTACTAACTATAAGATATATATATAAAGAAAAGAAAAGAAAAAAAAAAAGAACACATGGACACTAAAGAACACAATCCTGAATAATGAGTAAGTCAGGAAAGAAAGAATGAAATAAAGGCATTCCTGGAACTAAATGAAAAGGACAATACAACACAACAAAACCTGTGGGATACATTAAAATCAGTCCTGGGCTGGAGAGATGGCCTAGCGGTTAAGAGCGCCAACCGCTCTTACAGAGGACTCGGGTTCGATCCCCAGCACCCACATGGCGGCTGAGAACCGTCTGAAGCTCCAATTCCAGGAGAACTCCAGTTCCAGGGGAATCCGAGACCCTCTTCTGAACTCCATGGCATTGCACGACACGGGTGCACAGACTTGCATGCAGACAGTACATTCATACACATACAGAAATAAATAAAATTAATAAAAAAAATCAGTCCTAAGAGGGAAATTTATAGACCTAAGTGCCCACATTA
Organism: Rhizomys pruinosus; assembly: GCA_009823505.1. NCBI lineage: Eukaryota > Metazoa > Chordata > Mammalia > Rodentia > Spalacidae > Rhizomys > Rhizomys pruinosus. The sequence goes on along the minus strand of VZQC01001783.1, from coordinate 540,523 downwards.
AAAAAACAGAAACAGAACAAATAAATTTTCTAACACTGTAGATAAACACTTGAGAGACAACAACAAATGAACCCTAAACCCAAGAAACAGGAAGAAATAACAAAAATCAGAGCAGAAATCAACGAAATAGAAACAAAGAAGACAATACAAAAAAACCAATGAATCCAAAAGCTGGTACTTTGAAAAGATAAACAAAATAGACAGACCTCTAGCCCAGTTAACCAAAAGAAAGAAAGAGTAACTCCAAATCAATAGCATTCATGATGAAAGGGGAAACATCACAACAGATATAGAAAAGATCCAGACAATCATACAAGAATACTTCAAAAACTTATACTCTACTAAATTTGAAAACCTAAGAGAAATGGATGAATATCTGAAATCCTGGGATTCACCAAAGCCTAACCAAGAAGAGACTGACAACTTAAACAGCCCCATAATACTTGAGAAAATTGAAGATGTAATAAAAAGACTCCCAACTAAAAAAAGCTCAGGCCCAGATGGTTTCACAGCAGAATTCTATAAAACATTTAAAGAGGTCTTACAACCATTACTACTCAAACTTTTCAGAAGGATTCAAATAGAGGGAAATATCCCAAATTCCTTCTATAAAGCCAGCATCACTCTAATACCAAAACCAGGCAAAGACACTAACAAGAAAGAAAACTCTAGACCAATTTCATTAATGAACACAGATGCAAAAATTCTCAACAAAATACTTGCAAATCATATACAGGCCCAAATCCAAAAGATCATCCATCATAACCAAGTTGGATTCATACCAGAGATGCAGGGATGGTTCAACATATGTAAATCAATAAATATCATAAAACACATAAATGGACTGAAAAAACACACGATCATCTCAATCAATGCAGAAAATCTTTCAACAAAATCCAGCATCCATTCATGCTTAAGTCCTAGAGGGAATTGGACTGAAAGGATCATTCCTCGATGTAATCAGAGCCATGAAACCCACAGCCAATATCATCCTAAATGGAGAAAAGTTGGAAGCATTCCCCTTAAAGGCAGAAACACAGCAAAGCTGTCCACTATTGCCACTCCTCTTCAATATAGTGCTTGAAATGCTTGCTAGGGCAATAAGGTGAGAAAGCAAAATTAAAGGAGTACTAATCGGAAAAGAGGAAGTAAAACTATCCCTTTTTGAAGATGATATGATAGTTTACCTAAGGGATGCTAAAAACTCCATCAGAAAACTCCTACAAAGGATTAAAGGTTTCAGTAAAGTGGTGGAATACAAAATAAACCTAGAAAAATCAGTAGCCTTTTTTTAAACCAACAATAAGCAACCGGTTAAGGAATATAAAGAGACTTTCCCAATCACAATAACCTCAAAAAAAATAAAATACCTGGGAATAAACCTAACCAACAAAGACCTCTACAACAAAAATTTTAAAACCCTGAAGAAGGAGAGTGAAAATGACACCAAAAGATGGAAAGACCTCCCATGCTCATGGACTAGAAAAATTAATATAGTAAAAATGTCCATTCTATGGGACTGGAGAGATGGCTCAGTGGTTAAGAGCGCCCACTGCTCTTGAAGAGGACCCGTTTGATTCCCAGCACCCACATGGCAGCTAAGAACCGTCTTTAACTCCAGTTCTAGGGGAATCCCATGGCCTCTTCTGACCTCCACAGCATTGCACAACATGAGCGCACCAACCTACATGCAGACAATACACTCATACACATAGAAATATTAATAAAAAAGAACATATTTTTAAAAATGTCCATTCTATCCAAATTAATATACAGATTCAATGTAATACCAATCAAAATCCCCATGAGCTTTTTCACAGACTCGGAAAAAAATCCTTAAATTCATATGGAAAAAAACCAAAAAATCCAAATAGCTAAAGCAACCCTGAGTGAAAAGTGCAATACAGGGGGGATTACTTTACCAGACTTCAAGCTATATTACAGGGCTATAATCATAAAGACAGTCTGGTACAGGCAAAAAAAAAAAAAAGCAGAACCATTGACCATGGAACAAAATTGAAGATCCAAACTTGAGCTCATACAATTTCAGCCACCTCATATTTGACAAAGGGGCCAAAAAGGCTCAAGGGAGGAAAGATAGCATTTTCAGCAAATGGTGATCACAAAACTGGATCGCCATTTGTAGAAGAACAAAATTAAACCCCTACCTTTCATCCTGTACAAAAATCAACTCCAAGTGGGATCAAGAGTCTACAACCCGAAAACCCAAAACACCCTGAATGTGATAGAAGAAAAAGTTTGGCAGCACCTACAAAATAGACATAGGCCTAGGTAGAAAGAGAAGAAACAAAAAAAAAAAAAAAAAAAAGGACAGGCTAGGAAAAACTTGCTAAATCAGACAGCAGCTGCACCGAAAATAAGGACAACAGCCGACAAGTGGGATCTCATCAAACTTTTGTACACCTAAAGAAACTATCAAGGAAGTGAAGAGAAAACCACAGAATGGGAGAAAACCTTCACCACTGATACATCTGACAGAGCATTAACATCCGGAATATATAAACTACTTAAAAAACAAAGAAGAAAACAAATAACTTACTCAGAAGATGGAGTAAAGAGCTGAACGGAGATTTCACCAGTAAGAAAGTAAAGATGACAGAAACATCGTAAAAAGTGTTCAACATCATTAATAATTAAGGAAATGCAAATTAAAACCACACTAAGGTATCATCTCACTATAATAAGACTGGCCAAGATTAAGAAAACAAAAGACACCAAATGCTGGAGAGATTGTGGGGAAAAGGGAATGCTCATCCACTGCTGTTAGGAATGCAAACTCATAAGATCACTCTGGAAAGCAACGTGAAGAACCCTCAAAATGAGCCTACCACATGACCCAGCCATACCACTACTAGGTAAATACCCACAAGATCCTACCGCAAAGATACATGCATATCTATGTTTATTGCAGCTCTCTTCACAATAGCAAAGAGCTAGAACCAACCCAAATGCCCCTCAACTGATGACTGGATAACAAAAATGTAGTACATCTATACAATGGAGTTCTATGCAGCAGTAAAGAAAGATAACATTATGAACTTTGCAGGTAAATGGATGGAACTCGCAGCCATTATGCTAAGTGAAGTAAAACAGTCCCAGAAAGGGAAAAAAAAAAGGTGAACGGTTGCCCTCATTTGTGGATGCCATTGCACACTTACATATATGCAGGCCAAATAATCATATGTATAAAATAAAAATTTATAATAAAAAAGGAAAAGAAGTCACAAGAAAATTGATAAAATATTTTCACAGTTTGTAAAAGAAAATATTTTTGAACATACATAACATATGAAATGAAAGTGTATCAAATTGTGACAGTGGGTAGGTAATAGGCATATGAAAATGTCTACCATTAGTCCTCAAGAAAATGCAGGCTGAAACTGCCATAGCATGACACCTGGTTACACTTACTAGCGGCTAAGTTAAAAGGACTCACAACCCAGAAAATTAGGAAGGATGTGAGCAGCTCACACTCTTTTATAGAGCTTTAGAAATATAACCTTTAATCATTTTGCAAGCTGCTTAAAATATGAAGTTTCCCTTATAACCATACTGTAACATAGGAATTTCTTTCTAGGTATATATAGGATATCTAGATAAATAAAAGCTTAGGTCTCCAAATGATTTGTATACAAATGTCCTTAGATTTATTCTTAATAATATTGGACCTTCAGATAAATATTAATGGGAGAATAGATAAATAAATTGTGAATATTGATAATGTGGTTAAGTAAAATGTGATATATGATTAAGTATTTTGCAGTGATAAAACAGATAGAACCTATTGCTTTTACATGTGACACCTGGATTGCATCTCAAACTACACGCTGAGTGAAAGATGTCAGAAACAAAAATAATGTGTAAGTGTATATTTAAAGTTCTGTGCAGAAAAAGTAGCCTGTAGTAATAAAAATAAGAATAGCATTTAAGTTCTGGAAGGCAATCAAGGCCTGAAGCAATAGCTTGAGTTACTTTGGGAGTCTCCTGGATTACCTTGGTCAACAACTCAAAGGGAGGTTTCTCTTGCCTGGCTCTGTAATTTTTTTTAGCATGATAAAATATATTTATCCAAACTAGAACAAACCTTGTAATTAATGCTAAAGTGCTCCAAGCTTTCCTTTTTTCCTTTTGTTGTATTTTTCTTTTCTTTTTTTAACATTTTTATTGAAGTTATATGTATTTCATACATTGTTTCTTAGTACAATCTAGACTCATCTCCCCTTCCATGCCCCCAACCCCACCGGAGTTCATGCACCCTGCCATCCCTGCCCTGTATCTTTTTCTGATTCTTTTCAAAGTTTTTTTTTCAAGCAGGGGATTATTGTCCTTGGAGGAACGTTACTGTTTCAGTTGGTTCTCTGTCCCTGTTCCTCTGCTGTTGTTCTCTCCAATTTGTATTGTTTCAACATATGCATATATATATATATATATACATCATACCTGCTAAAATTATATATCATCTGTACACGAACTGTCATTTCCATACCATATTTCAGGATTAGCATTTTTCCTTTTTAAATTTATATTACTCTAAAATATTCTTATGTACCCTCCACCCATATACCAAGATTACAAGTAAAAATAAGTGGTGGGTTAATTCTAGAGCCTAATAAGGGATTTACATTATCAGAGCACAATTGCTTTTAAGGAAAAATGTTATACTTATGAAGGTAAGATGCTATTGCTGAAAACACGACATACTTTGTACACAGGACTTAGAGCAACTGAGCTAGAAATGACATTGAAGCTTCCTCCCTAAAGACTAGGTGGGTATCAATAATTTTGTTGTCATTTTTTGAAAGAGTTGGGGGGTTTTTTGGTCTTTTTTTAAATTTTTATTGAGCATTTGTACAACTCATACAATGCTTACCAATCAAACCCAGTCAACCCCCATGCCCCACCCCCCACATAAGAACTCATGTATTACAACATCCAAGCTCAGCCCTAGTCAGTCAAGCTCCCAAACCCAGATGTCCTTCTGTGTAAACAGAACTGCTGGAGTCTACTCAGCATATCTAGGAATCCTAAGTGAGGCATAATCTTCCTCACCTAACAGTATTCGGTCTCTTGTAGTTCCCAGTTCAGGGTCAATCCTCCATCCATTTCTATTGCTCTGAGACCTGGCCCCAGTTGGCATGGATCCTGTGTCTGATGCCTACATTGCCACAGGTTTGCACGTGAAAACTTCCAGTCGATTGTAAGTCACTGCTTCTCAACATTCATGTACCAGCCCTGGCTCTTTACAATCTTTTCATCACATCTACAATGATCCCTGAGCCATGGGTAAGTGAGGTTTACTATAGAGGCCCCATCCATACTCTGGGGGCTCCCCTTCTTTGAAGATTGGCAGGGTGTGGCCTTCTGTTGGCATCACACTCCACTGTGTAAGGAAGCTTTACTGGTGAGAACTGAGGGTGCACTTGTTTTCTCTCTGCTACTCCTTCTGTGTGTAAAGGTTCAATTGTAGATGTGTCTCCTAGGAATGGGGATTTTTCAGATGTATATGTTCTCTGTCTGACTAGTTGTGAGATTTTGTAGTGATCTCCTCTGTTGCAGAGTAGCTTTTCTGATGAGTGACATATGATATGCTTGTCTGTAAACATAATATTCCATAGCTAGTATATGGTAAGAAATTTCCATATTTGACTAGAATGTTATAAGTCGATATATTTTCACCTTACACTAATGACTGAGCTACTCAAATCTTTTGGAATTGTTTGTAGGCATAAACTGACCTTTGCAATATGTAAGGACCATAAAGTTTTTTTTGGAAAACAGAGCATTAGAAATCCTACTTTTAATTATTCTCTGGAAATATAGTTGTTCTGCTGATCATAAAGAACAACTCCTTACCAGTTGCTTGTATTATAATGACAAAAAAATCAGCTGTCCATTATTTTTATTTCCTCCCATCTGCAGACACCCCTCTAGAAATTCTCTCTTCTCTCACCTATATCATTTTGGGATGGGAACTTCTGGAAATCAGGAGACCAACAGCTGGTCCAGGTGATGGAGAGAGAGTTTATTCACAATTATAGGCTGGCATTCAGATCACTCTATGTAATAGCACCAGCCCCCAGCTCGAGTTTTTTAAGTGAAATTTTTAATCAATTCCTAAGCAAGCAAATAACATATATGTGGTAATTAAGCACATAAACATGTGCTAACAAAAATAGTCACAAGACAAAAGATTGTTAAGAATGTAGCAGTTTTGCAAAAAATAGATGTCAATAATTTGGTAAAAGAAAAACCGAAGAGGGTCAAGGTAGATTCCTATTTACTTTCCTCATTCTTTTCTTATTCTTCCTAGCTTGGACCCTTCCATTGATCAAAGTTCTTTGCAACCATGTTATTGTAAATGAGTTGCTATCACCATTTTATTATTTGCTTCTGTCAGAAGATAAACATGCTATAAGCCTCTTAAAATAAATCTTCAGAATCCTTCATCTTTCTCCAGACATCACATTATTTCTTTGTTTTTCTCTTGGTAAAATATTCATGGAAGATATGTTCTACCTTTTATGACTAAAATTCATCCTCCTCCTATTTCTTTCTAACTTATTCCAAGTAAGTATTAACCTGTACAAACTTAGCCTTAGTAAAATCCGACAATGTGCCTCATTATCAAATCCAATGATTAATTCTCAGTTACCTCACCTGGACCTATTAGTATCATTATTCACAAATAGTGTTCTCTTTTCTCATTGATAAACTTTACTTTGAATTGTCCCTAAGGGACAACTCCTCGGTCTGTCTGGATGGTCTGCATCACTTCCTCAGCTTATGTAATATAACAAGTGTCCCAAGTCTCAGTATGGGAACTCCTTCTCCAGCCATTCTCCAGATCAGTAATTGTTACAGAATTCTCCCCCAATTCATTTTGGAATCTATATCCATAATGTGATGGTATTTAAACATAAGAAGTCTTTTGAAAAAGGCTAAAGACTTATTAAATAAAGTCCCAAGGGTGGCTTTATCATTTGATAAGTTTAGTGTCTTTATAAGATGAAATACCACCACAGGGTATGCCATACTTCCTGTGTGAAGAGAACAAAGGTCAGATGAGGATACAGGGAAAAGGGAGCTGCTGGGGAAGGGTGGGACCAGAAACGAATGGTTCTACCATGTAGATCTCAGGCATCCAACTTCCCAAACCATGAGGAAACGGATTTCTTATGATTAAATTCACTATTCTGTCATATTTTTACAGCCCGAACACTGCTTCTGCACTTCTCAAAGTCTAACTGCATCATTTGATGCCACCTGGAAGACAGGCTGCCAATAAAAATTATTATAACCCACTTCTGCAGTGGGTCTGAATTTGGGAATTGAGAACTTGTTTTAAGTTCCGAGGATGCTGCTTTTCTGAGTGCAGCATTGCGCTTGGAGGTTCATGTCTGGTGGCTTCATCTTATTGGCTTTGGATATTGGGTATGAAAGCTACTTAGACTCTGGAATGCCTGAAAAAATACTTGGCACAGCCTTGCTAAGTTGTTTGTAACTGTGTTTGTGGAAAGGATTAACATTTCAGTTGGTGGCCTGAATAAGGCAGATTTCTATTGCCATTGTGAGAAAATACCTTCTCACCTAAGGAAGGACTGAATAGAATAAAACGGGGAGTAAAGTTAATTATTTCTTTCCTTGCCCCTATCCACCTGGCTGCTTAAGTTGAGATACAGGATTTTTTTACAGCCCATGAATAGAACTTACATCACTGGTGGTCTTGGCACAATCTCCTCAGGTTGAAATTCACAGTCCAGGTCTCTAGCTTGCACAGGATACACTGTGGAAATTCCTAGTCTCTATAATGTAGGCTGATTCATTACAATAAAGCAGTACATTTTATAGATTGATGTTAGATAGATAGATAGATAGATAGACAGATAGATAGATAGATAGATATTGTGGTGATTAGAGTAGGAGGAAGAAATTGGCTATCAGTTTAGGGTAAAGACCTCAAAAGAAAAATGACCAGTTTATTTCTTAGGTGAGAGCTGGATCTGCCAGTAAACTAGTCCCTACTTGAGGCTAGAGATGCCAGAACTATCTAATCCAGCGTTAACTCTGGTTCAACCATATCTTGAGTCTTGGGATACCAATAAGTAGGTTGTTAGGTCCCCCAAATCATGGCAGAGCTGCCAAGCTCCCAGAATGTCAGACTAACAACCTCCTCATTCTGAAGTTGGAAATTGAATCTTGTGATTCCTCAGAAACCAGGTTCCACAAACCCTCTGGCAGAGGTTTTAAGTGCCTATAAAACCTATCCTACTAGGAAAAAAATGTAATTCATAGATTAACATGCCATCCAAATATCTGTGTCTATACCAAAGTAACCTACCATAACAATTAGTACTGTTTAAATACCTATATATCTAAATGTCTAGGCTTCATTAGTAGGACTGAAAGGTTATTCCTAGACGAACTGTCAGCCCATGAAAGGAAACAGCCAGAATTGACCAGAGTCCAAAACGACAGCTCCAGAGAAGTAGACTGTTTTGCTTCTCGTCCACTGTGCCCCTTTTCTAAGCCTAGGGAACAATCTGCGGAAGTGGGGGCGTGGTAGAATGTAAGGGCTGTGGTTGGGCTGAATGGTGAAACTACAGCAATATAGACTGGACACTTATTTGATCAACTTGATTGAACACACAAGCCCCCCAGCTGGATGGTGGGACCCTTGGGCTGTGTGGGTTTGGGCACAACTGCTTGCAAATTGGTTTTACATGAAGGATGCTTATACTCATAAATTATTACTTGTTAAAAAATGAAAAAAAATAAAGTATTTTTAAATTAAAAAAATTATTTGATCCCCAAAAAATAAAATAAAATAAAGCCTATCCTACTTCTTCTATTAGTTGCTATTTCTCTGTCTTTGAGAGATAGCCCAGCAGTTTGTTAATAAACTTTTTCTTGCCATGGAGTGATCCATTCTATGGTTTTCATTGTCTGCATCCATACAGAGGTCTGTTTTGTTTTGTTTTTTTCTTATCTCTTTTTCGCTGAAGTAATGTGATGGTGTACATAACCTAAATAACCCCATTTTGTTTTGGAGACTCCATCTTAGTGGTAAAACCCTCGGTGAGAAGAACAAGTCCTGGGTGAGCCAGCTGATTATGTTGACTTTTGTAACTCTCTGTCCATAGATGTCTTATGACCCTCCCCTCTTTAACTTCTCATCTTAACTTTACAACTGCCTCCTTATGACCACCGGGAATGGAAACTGGACTGACCAGCTCATCTCCCCCTCCTGCCTTCCCACCACTAAATCCTCATTACCTTGGGAGTAATGAGACTCAGAATTATCCCCCTTTCAGGGACCCCTCCTACTGTGCAGGAGCTCTGCTTTCTGTATCCTAAGCTCCCTATAATAAAATGCCAGTTTCTAGAACTCATGTTCTGTGGTCTGTGAATTTCATTCTTTGAATTCTCCAACCAAGAACCAGAAAGACTCTGGCTCAAGGTGGCTTTGGTAGTTGTAGAGTTTCTGGGATCCTAAGCTCTTTAAGTACAACAGGGCTAAGAAAGGCTTTGTTACTCTCAAAGACTCCCCAACCTTCCTGTATCAATATGAAAATGTAAATCTGTTGCTATACATAAACATAGATAATTATACATGAAATTCCCTATCAAATACAAGATACATTAAATATTCGTCTTTTCTATCAAATTCTGTAAAACATTTATTTTTGCTAAGGAATTCAAATCTTTTAGACCCCTCCCTTATGATTATAAACTTGTTTATGCAAACGTCCTCTACATTCTCAGAAGCCAATGGCCTGTGACAGCTGAGCAGTTCTCCTTTCAGCCATTCCTTCCTCCTTCTTCATTTCCTTTGAGCCTATTCTTTGACATTTCAGTTCATCCTTGTTACTTTTGGCATGTGACGAGGTAGCACATAATGATGAAAATATATGACAAAGTCAAACTGCTCACCCCCTAACCAAGAAGCAAGACAGAAAGGATCCAATGTTCGACAATGCTTAAAAAAGACACAACATCACTAATCATTAAGGAAATGCAAATCAAAACCACTTTAAGATATCATCTTACTCCAGTAAGACTGGCTAGGATCAAGAAAACAAATGATACCAAGTGCTGGAGAGGTTTTGGGGAAAGGGGAACACTCATCCACTGCTGGTGGGAATGTAAACTTGTACAGCCACTATGGAAAGCAGTGTGGAGAACCCTTGGAAGACTTGGAATGAACTTGCCACCCGACCCAGCCATACCACTCCTGGGCATGTACCCTCAAGACTTACGCCACCACAGAGATACATGCACGGCCATGTTTATTTCAGCTCTCTTCACAATAGCAAAGAGCTGGAACCAACCTAAATGCCCCTCAACTGACGAGTGGATAGAGAAAATGTGGTACATCTACACAATGGAGTTCTATGCAGCAGTAAAGAAAGACGACATCACGAGCTTTGCAGGAAAATGGCTGGAGCTAGAGGACATCATGCTGAGTGAAGTAACACAGTCCCAGAAAAACAAACGACGAATGGTATCCCTCATCTGTGGATGCTAGTGCCAATTACCCAGTTGTAAGTATTTCTTGTGTAGGGCCCCCTGAGCTTCTGTACAAAGCAGTTGGACATAATGCATTTTGGAAACAACAACAACAACAGAAAATACTGCATCGGAGAACTGACTGAAACAGTGAACTTCTGCTCAAAACAGTCAACGTCCCCATGGAAAATATTGAGAAAGACTAAGAGATGGAAAGCATGTTTGGCAGAATGCACGAGCTCTGACGGGGTGGGGGAATGAGCGGGAACACGGGTCTAGATTTTTTAAAAATAAATAAATAAATACATTAAAAAAAAAAGACACACCTTAAATGACCCAAGAACTTCTGAATAGTCCCCAACTGCTAAAGGCTCCACCACCTCCCTGTAGGTCTACCATAGGAAGAAATATTTGTTCAGAGTTTAGAAGACAGTTGTCTGAAATATAACCATCACCATTTCTTAAATCTAGAGTATCATATAAACAATCCGCTAAAACAAGAACCATGAGATTCAAGGTATGATTCATGTGAGGCGAAATTCCTTTCCAGCAAGGAACTTATGTAACCAAATAAATCATCTTGTTGCACAATATAATAGAACAGCTGGAATAGACTACACATTTGCATTACAAAAGGAGAAATCTGAAAGTGTTGATGGGGCTCAAGCAGTCCAAAACCCAAACTATTAGTTATTGTTCTTGCTGTGACAAAAAAGCATGAGAAAAACAACTTAAGGAAGGAAAGGTTTATTTTTGCTGATAGTTCAAGAGAACAATGCATCATGATAGGGAAGGAATGCCGCAGGGACATGAGGCACCTGCTCACACTGTGTGTGTTGGGGGGGGGGGTGTCATGAAGCAAAGGGAAATGAATCCTGGTGCCCTGCTAGTCCTTTTTTATTCAGTATAGGACCCCAGAACCTGGAATGATGCATTTTCATTTCACGTGTGTCTTGCACCTCAGTTAACTCAATCTAGAAACTCCTTCATAGATAAACATAGAGGTTACTATAGTTCTTGTTAGCAATCCATATTAACCATCACAAACTTACTCCTCAACAACTTCATAATCAGCATATAACTTTAAATTCATACCCAGAGTCCCCATGGCTATCTCATAACACAAAATGCATTCAGTCCAACTTCTGAAGTTCCCATAGTCTTAAACATGTCTCACTCCCTCCCACTTGTTAAGAGTTAACAGTTCCAACACTGTTCAAAAGTAAAAGTGCAGAATCATTTCTGAGTCTCAATCTCCTATGAGCCCCTATAAAAAATAAGTAGCATATTTCCAATGTACAACTGTATACCATTGCATTAGGGACATTACCATTGCAAAAGAGATAAATGGGAACATAGTAGGGAAATTTCAGACTAAAGCAAGTCTCAAAGCCAGAGAGTGAAGGCCAAATCCTGCAGCTCCATATCTGGGGATTACGTTGGAATCCCTGTGGTTCCAACAGCCTTGAGCAGTCCTACCCCTCTAATTATCTTGCCTACGAAAATGTGTAGCCATTCTTTGGCTGACCTGATTCCATGCCTGCACTTTCCTTGGTGGATGTACCATGATCCTGACATCTTTAACATCATGGGGTCTCCATTGCAACTGTGGGTTCACCTTACAATTTCTTCCAATTACTTTTCTGATGTTAGCATTGAAGACCCATTAATAAAAATATATTTCTTCCTAGCCAAGAGGATGACTATTTCTCTAACTGGAGACCCAACATTTTAGTTTGGCAGGCAATCACTTGGGTAAGGGGGTACCCTTCACAACAGCAGGTTCAACTTAGACCATGCTAAAGAGAAAAGAGGAAGAATTGTCCTTTCATTGAAATAATACACTTGGGGCTGGAGAGATGGCCTAGCGGTTGAGAGCGCTGATCGCTCTTGCAGAGGACCCGGGTTCGATCCTCAGCACCCACATGGCGGCAGAGAACCGTCTGAAACTCCAATTCCAGGAGAACTCCAGTTCCAGGGGAATCCGAGACCCTCTTCTGACCTCCACGGCATTGCACGACACGGGTGCACAGACTTGCATGCAGACAGTACATTCATACACATACAGAAATAAATAAAATTAATAAAAAAAAATTTTTTTAAAAGAAATAATACACTTGTCCTGCTCAGAAAGTGTACCCCTAGTCCAATTACTTATAGAGACAACACCATGTTATTGGGCTAAACATACTTTTCTGAATTACGCAGAAAGACATGACTTTCTTATCTTCTTTTCTGTCTCTTTCAGATGCTGACTAGCGCCAAAGTATTCTTTCTGTCACACTGTGGGATTTTTCCCTGTTTCTCTAACGCCCTCCTCCTTATGATGTGGCTGCTTGTCTGATGTGGCTGACCTCCATGTTGGTTTAACTCAAATACCATGCCTTTCTCTTTTCTCCTTCTACATCTTCCTCTATGTAGCTGCCAGGATTTATAGCTCACCTGCCCTAGAGTTTTTCCTTTTAAGCTCTAGTAAAATTTCCCCTCATTTCCTTCTGAGTCCATTCTTAAATAAGTTCATTAACAAGACTCACAACCCTGAAATGGGGTCATAGCTTCTCTGATAACATGTGATAGTCCAGATGGAACTCCACCAAAATTGCCAGAAATACTTTCTCTTTTTTTCAGAGTATTAATGATTTATTTATATGATCAGCCTCATCTTTTTTTAAATATAATACTTTTATTAATGTTTTGTGTATTTCATACATCATTTTTCAGTTCAATTTACACATATTCCCCTTTCTCTTCCCCCCACCCCACTCCACTTCATGCATTCTGCTATACATGTCCTGTATCTTTCTCTCAGTCTTTTTAAAAGTTTTTCTCTGCACTGGTTTATTGCTTTGGGCAGAATTTAACCTTATCAATCTGTTCTTTGACCCAGTCCTTATGTTGTTGCTGTTCCCTCCCATTTGTATTGCTCCAAAATATGCTTATACAAACATCATATATGTACCAGAATTATGTCCTCTGGGAATAAACTATATGTTAACTTTGAAATATGTTTAGGAATTAATATTTTTCCCTTTATACTCTAAAGTATGAATACATACCTTCCACCCATATATGTTAATTACCATGTCTGAAAATAAGTGGTAAGTTAATTGTAGGGCCCATTAAGAGATTCACATTATAACAGCACAGTTGCTTTCTGATAAAATGAAATATAACAAAAACGTTGCTCAGATTGCCTTTCAACTGGGGATTTGGTGCTAGCATCCACAAATGAGGGAAACGATCCCTGTTTGGTTTTTTAGGACTGCATTACTTCACTTAGCATAATGACTTCAAGTTCCATCCATTTACCTGCAAAGTTCATATGTCATCTTTCTTTACAACTGCATAGAAATCCACTGTAGATGTACCACATTTTTGTCATCCACTTGTCTGTTGAGGGGCATTTGGGTTGGTTCCAACTCTTTGCTATTGTGAAAAGAGCTGCAATAAACATAGATGTACAAGTATATTTGCAGTAGGATGAGTCTTGTGGGTATATGCCCAGGAGTGGTATGGCCAGGTCAGGTGGTAGGCTCATTTTGAGCCTTTTAAGGGTCCTCCACACTCTTTTCCACAATTACAGTACAAGTTTACATTCCCACCAGCAGTGGATGAGTATTCCCTTTTCTCCACATCCTCTCCAGCATTTGGTGTCTTTTGTTTTCTTGATCTTAGCCAGTCCTATCAGAGTGAGATGATATCTTAGAGTGGTTTTAATTTGCATTTCCTTAATTATTAATGATGTTGAACACTTTTTAAGATGTTTCTCAGCCATCTATATGTCCTCACTGGTGAGGTCTCTGTTCAACTCTTTACTCCATCTTTTGAGTGAGTCAGTTGTTTTCTCACTTCTTTGTTTTTTGAGCAGCTTATATATTCTGGATGTTAATGCTTTGCCAGATGTATCAGTGGTGAAGATTTCCTCCCACTCTATGGGTTTTCTCTTCACTTCCTTGATTTTTTCTTTCACTGTACAGAAGCTTTTGAGTTTTATGAGGTCCCACTTGTCAGCTGGTGCTGTGCAGCTGCTGTTTGATTTAGAAAGTCTTTTCCTACTCCTATGTCTTGTAGATTGGTACCAACATTTTCTCCTACCACCTTCAGAGTTTCAGGTTTCATGTTGAGGTCTTTGATCCACTGGGAGTTGATTTTTCTACAGGGTGAGAGGTAGTGGTTTAACTTTCTTCTTCTACAAATGGTGATCCAGTTTTGCCAGCACTATTTGCTGAAGTTGCTATCTTTCCTCTAATGAGCTTTTTTGGCCCCTTTATTGAATATGAGGTGGCTGAAGTTGTATGAGCTCAAGTTTGGATCTTAATGTTGTTCCACTGGTCAACAGGTCTGTTTATGTGCCAGTACCAAGCTATAACTTGAAGTCTGGTAAGGTGATTGGCCCAGTATTGTATTTTTCATACAGGATTGCTTTAGTTATTCAGGGTCTTTTGTTTCTCCATATGAATTTAAGGATTTTTTTCCACGTTTGTAAAGAAACTCGTGGGGATTTTAATTGGGATTGCATTGAATCTGTATATTAATTTGGGTAGAATGGACATTTTTACTATATTAATTTTTCCAATCCATGAGCATGGGAATCTTTCCATCTTTTGATGTCATCTTCAATCTCCGTCATCAGGGTTTTACATTTTTTGTTGTAAAGATCTTTGGTGTCTTTGGTTAGGTTTATTCCCAGATATTTTATATATATTTTTGAGGCTATTATGAGTAGGAATGTCTCTTTATATTCTTTCTTCAGTTGCTTGTTGGTGTAAAGAAAGGCTATTGATTTTTCTAGGTTAATTTTGTATCCTGTCACTTTACTGAAACAATTGTTTCTAGGAGTTTTCTGGTGGAGTTGTCCCTTACTTATGTCCCTGGAATGTGGGTTTCTCTTTGCCTGTATTCCAATGCGAATCCCAAATGCCTCTTCACTGTGTTGAAGGCTTGCTTTGCTTGTCTCCTTCAGATGCCTTCGTTGTTTGATTGATTTGTTTTCTCCTTGTTTATGGAATGTTGACTTGTCTAAGTTTTAGGCTTTCTATTAGAAGTCTAACTTACTCTTCCCTTTCTGTTCTAAAGGTTCTCCAAAGAATCCACTTGGACACCCCCTCAGCAATTCCAGGTGGCAGGGGGTGGGGACGGGGGTACTCTGTGCTTCAGGTGGTCCTGGGAAATCCCTGATCTAAGCTCAGTGCACTCAAGTCTCACAGTGGCAACAGGCCCACTTCTTATACCAGCTAGCAGGGAGACTCTGCCCCCACAAGACAATGAATTATACAACAGACCAATGAAACAACTATTCAACAACCCAGTGATAGAATTATCCAACAATCTGCCTGGCTGAAGTGCCTGCTCCTTTTCATTTCTTCCTTTGATTTCTTTAGTATTTCCACTTCCTTTTTGAGCTTGCCATTCTCTACTTATAGCTCCTTGCTTTGCTGGTCTGTTTCTTTCTCTCCCTCTAGTTCTTTTCAGAGTTTGTGTTTCTCTTCCTCTAGTTCTTTTCTGAGTTTGTAATTTTCTCCATCTAGTTCTTTCCAAGGTTTATCATTCTTTCCTTTTAGACCCTTCCTGAGTTTTTCAGTCTCTCCCCTTAGTTCTCTGATATTTTCTTTATATTTCTTGATTTCTTTGAATATGTGTATGACTGCTCTTTTTTTAAAAAAAATTTATTAATTTTATTTATTTCTGTATGTGTATGAATGTACTGTCTGCATGCAAGTTTGTGCACCCGTGTTGTGCAATGCCACGGAAGTCAGAAGAGGGTCTCGGATTCCCCTGGAGCTGGAGTTCTCCTGGAATTGGAGTTTCAGATGGTTCTCGGTGGCCATGTGGGTGCTGGGGATCAAACCCGGGTCCTCTGTAAGAGCAGTCGGTGCTCTTAACCGCTAGGCCATCTCTCCAGCCCATGACTGCTCTTCTAAGGTCCATGTCTTGGTTTCCTTCCAGGGAGATCTGGTTGTAGGGATCTTCTATAGGACTGGTAGAGTTCTGTATGACTTTATTATGAGCTTTTCCCATGTTATTTTTTCGTTGTGGCTTCAGCATGTGGGGTTTTGTTTGTTTGTTTGTTTGTTTGGATTCTGGTGCTAATTTCAAATGTTAATATGGAGGATTGGTTGCTCACTCACTGTGCTTCCTGTCATTCAGTTCCTCTACATTGGCTGTGCAGCCTAGAATTACTAACACTGTGCCCACTGGATTGTCTGCACCACAACTCCACCAGCTTACTGGATCCTCTGCACCACTCTTGGGGGGTGAGGGGTGGGGGGAGGGAGAACGTTTGCTTTCTTGGCCCGTGCACCAGCCCCCTGAGCATGACTGGGTGACTCTGTCCATTGCAATCATGCAGGAGATGGGACTTGGTGTCCCTCCTTGTCCCTGTGCACCAGGCCTCTGGTGCTGGCCCTGGTTGCCTGAGCTTTCCTGGCCCACCTGGCATGTGCTGGCCTCCTAGGCATCTCGCTCCAGTAATATTTTCAAGACCATTTTTAAAGGACTCTTCCATACATCTGGTCTCAGTAGTCCCTAGGAATGTTGGTGTAAGCCTAAAAGATCCCCCTTACTCTTAAATCTTTCATACTTTTCAAAACATATAAACAACAATGGCCAGTTCTGCTGCTGGCATGGTTTTTGAGTTGCCAACACTTTCAGATCCATTCAGATTCTCTACTTCAATGTGAATTTTCATTTTCACAAATTGGAGCCTTCGATGAATGAGGCTTTGCTCCAAGAGCAACTTTCTTATTGTCCCTGTGCAGAATGGTAGGTTTCTCCAATGGAACTAAGCTCCTTAACGATTATAACTGCTTTCCCCCTGTCTACATTCTCCAAAACTAAACTTCTTACAGTTTTCTTCACCAAAATTCACAGTTTTATTATTTTCTGCTGTCTTACTGCATATCTGAATAATAGTTCTAACAAATAGTCACTGTCCAACATAAAGATTGCTATCCTTTCTTGAAATTTCTTCCTATGAACAAATGAGTCTATTGCTTCTGAATATAGCTTTGTTCAGTATCTTAGAAAATAGGACAGAATTAGAGTGTTTATCAGAATATGACACAAATGACTTTCAGCCCAATACCGTATTCCTCTCTGGAAACTCATGAGGTGACCTCCAATATCTGTGCTTCTTTCAGCATTATGGTCTTCAAAAACCCACCTGAACAGTCCATTAGGCTTTACTTACAGCATTCTGCTGCTTCTATAGCCTGCAGTACCAAACTCTTCCACATTTCTCCCATAAAATGCTTCCAAAGTCTTGCATATCACAACCAGGTTATCAGGGCAACAGCCCCATTGTTTTGGACTGTTATCAGAAATTTAGGGAAGTTTCAACTTGGGTGCCACTTGTTACCAGGAAAACTGGAGTCCCCTCTCACAGCTCTTAGATTCATTAATAAAAGAATTTAAGAACTGAGTCAGAATGAAGCTTGAGGACATTTTTTTTATTAGAGTTTAAAAGAAAGACTACAGGGTAGAAAGGCTGGAAATCTCAGCAGCTGCCTGGAGAACAGGAAGGGAGAAAACCATGTCTTTTCAGTTAGGCATGGTGGTCAGCCACAAATCAGACAAACAGCCACATGCCAAAAAGGAAGTGAGAATCTTCAGAGAAAACATAAGGAAACCCAAGTACTAGAACAAGCATACCTAAACTCCAACCTGCATCCAAAATAAAAAGACAGAGGAGAAGAGAGGGGGAAAATTACACTTCCTGCGAAATTAGAAAGATGGGCCGATTTAAGAGAACCTTTGGCAACTCAATATCAAAGGCGCTAGAGGCAGGATTTCCTGGAAACAAAAGTATATTATTTCATTAAAGGGATAGTTCTTTTCCTGTCTTTTAGCATGGCCTAAGGGGAATCTGCCTTCCTAGGACGTCTTCCTTTAGCCAGGTGATTGACCTGACCAAATGGAATGTTAAGTCTCTACTCAGTATATTGCATTGTCTGAGCTAGGAGGAAATAGCTTTACTTTAATCAGCCTTCAATGCTATGATAAGAGTACCAATTTCTTACACTAGTTATGTTTCTTCTTGCTGTGACAAAATACCTGACAAAAGACTCAAGGAAGCATTGTTTTGGTTCATAGTTTGAGTGTCATCATGTCAGGTAGTGATGGCAGCAGGAGTGGGAAGCAGCCAGTCATGTTACATCCAAAGCCAGGAAGAAACTGAGATGCATACTGATGATCCTGGAGTTCTCTCCTGTTCATATGGTCCAGGCCCCTAGCTCATAAAATCTAGTACTCCCTTTTTGTGTAGGCCTTTCCTTCTACTTTAATTAATCCTTCCTGGAAATATCATCATAGATACCTCCAAGAGAATGAATAGGGATTATCTATATTCTAGAGGAAAACGTCCTTTTCTCAAAGTCAACCAATCTAAATGTTAATATTATTCACAGACTGCATCTATTCACCGTGCCCAGTCAAGATGATTAATTGGCTTAAATTAGCTGTAACAGTTCATAGTTATTTTATTAAAATAAAGATATAACACAGAGTTTATACAATTGATCAAATAGTAGTAATTGATATTCATCATTGTTACCTACTATCTATCACACCAGTTAAATAACAGTCTTTGGAATGAAGGGAGGTGTGGCCAAAGGGTATTTTACAACTGTTCCATGTTACTTGAAAGTTGAACCAAGTTTGAAAAGACTGAGAAATGATCCATTGGAGAGCTCTTAATTACTCTCACTGTGTTCAGATTTACTTAGCAGTGGGTCAAGTATAGTAAACAATGTAGAAGACTTTATGTAGAAGGTGATGAGATATGCAGATGACACTTCAGATGGTCAGTGTTACTTAAGAAGAGATAATTGATTGTGATTTGGGATGAACCTGAAATTTGGTATGAAAGAACTGCCCACTGGAAGTCCTTCTTCATGGCGATAATCTGAAATTCCAGACAGTGAATATTTAACAACTTCCCACAAATGGGTAATCACTCTTTAAAAGTTATTTTTTCAGTCAAAAGTTTCTGTTTATGTGCAGCATCACTATGAATTCTGGCAAGGGGGAAATATTCCTTTAATCCCAGCTCATATCTTAAACTGAGGTTGTTCTGATAAACAAGGATTCTTCCCTACCCTACTTCTGTGTGTGTATGTGTATATATATGTGTGTGTATGATTCCCTCCTCCTGTAAGCTGCCTTAATTTGCAAATATGATGTATCATACCTTGAAATATGAGAGAAAATAAACCCATGAGCCAAAAAAGAGAAGGATCACTTTTTATAATGTTATTTATTATTAATTAATTTTATTTATTTAATGTATGAATGATTTGCCTGCATGTTTGTAAATATACCTGTGTTGTACAATGTCCATGGAGGCCAGAGAATGTACTGAATCCCCTAGAACTTGAGTTACAGATAGTTGTTACAGACCATGTGGATTTTGGAAAACAAAGTCAGGTTCTTTGCAGGAGCAGCCAGTGCTCTTAACAGCTGAACAATCTTTCCAGCCCCAAGACAAGATCTCTCATTATCTGTCATTAAGTATGCCAGGTTATGTGGCCCCAAAGCTTCTGGGGACTCTCTTACTCTGTCTTCCATTTTACCTAGGAGAGCTGGGATTATGGACATGTTACTGTGTCCAGCTTTGCCTGGTTTCTAGGGATCTGAACTCAGAACCTTATACTTGCACAGCAAGCATTCGTATCTCCAGATGAAACAGTAGTCCTTGAGAAAGATCTGTGAAGCTACAAGTTAGACTTTCCTTTCTTAAAGAGCAAGAAAGGAAAATTAAAGTTGAAGTAATTCTAAGCCTGTCTATTACTTGAGAGTAGATTACAGATATTACAAATCGGGGGAATAACCTTTATTTATTTTTTTAATTTTATTTATTTCTGTACATGTATGAATGTACTGTCTGCATGCAAGTTTGTGCACCCGTGTTGTGCAGTGCCGCGGAGGTCAGAAGAGGGTCTCGGATTCCCCTGGAACTGGAGTTCTCCTGGAATTGGAGTTTCAGACGGTTCTTGGCCGCCATGTGGGTGCTGGGGATCGAGCCTGGGTCCTCTGTAAGAGCGGTCGGCGCTCTTAACCGCTGGGCCATCTCTCCGACCCCACATTGGGGGAATAAAATAGGAGCATGCAATACTGGAGATGGACATATTTTAACAGATGTTCAAAATGATTTTTTCCTGTAAAATAAAAAACATGAATCAGATATCACATTGAAATGATGGTAAATTATTTAAGGTATATGTCCCATCTACTTTTGATGCTAAATTACTTAAGGTACATGTCCCATCTACTTTTCTAGGGTAATTTAAGCTTGCATGTTTCTTCCTTTTTAAAAGAATTAACCTGATATTGTTTAACCCCAGTATCAGCATAGTGAGTCATACATTGGCTGTATTCTTATGCATTTTCTTAGAATAAGCAAGCAAAGAACATGTTGTTTCTTACTTTCTCTCTTTTCCTTCTTTCTAAAACCACAGTCATTGAAAACTGAGAAAGTTTAACAAATAAAAAAATTAATTTAAACCCAATTTTTACATAAAATTCTTTAATTAGACACGTATAACTCTCTTATCTTCATAATTCACAAAATTAAATTCATAAATATCCTAGAACACCTTGAAATCATTTCTTTTATTTAAAGGCAGATGCTCTTTTTTTTTTCTTTAACATTTTTATTGAAGTTTTGTGCATTTCATATATCACTTTTCAGTCCAATCTAGACTCATCTCCCCTTCTATATCCCCCCATCCCACCCGAGTTGATGCACCCTGCCATTCCTGCCCTGTTCTGAGTCTTTTCAAAGTTTTTTCAAACCAGAGAATTATTGTCCTTGGGAGAACTTTACTGTTTCAGTCGGTTCCCTGTCCCTGTTCCTCTGCTGTTGTTCCCTCCAATCTGTATTGCTTCAACATATGCTAGGTAAAGTTTTCATGGGACCTTTCTCAGAGTATCCCACTGCTATTTGCAGACCATCTTCAGCTTGTTTCAGGATGCTCTTCGAGTCACTTGATTTCTGTTTTACTTTCCAGGGTGAGAGACTGGTCTGAAAACTATTACTACATTGTGAAATTCAAGTTTGTACCTGAGAGGTTTTAGTTGTTCTTTGAGTTGCCATCACTATGTATGTTCAGGCTCTTAAAGAAGAAGGTAGATGACTAGTCTGAAAGTTGGCCTAAGGTGTAGCCATGGAAAAGGGGAAAAAGATGACAGAATCATGATGCTCTCACCGTTGTTTTTGTCATTAATCTAACTAAAAGCATGAAAGTGCCCAGCGTGTATTAAAGCTTTTCGTGATGGGTTTAAATCTCAGCCATCAAATTGAATTTTGGAAGAGCATATTTTTCTTCAGAATGAATTTACATTGTGGTTAGTCATTTTGAGACAAAATTCTTAACTTATTTTGAAAGAAATTTGCTTTTTTAATGACAAATTGCTCTGTTGTGTATACATTCATAGGAAGATTCTTTTAGCAGCTGGGTTTATAAGTAGCAGCTTGTACTCCCTACCCCATAGTCATGGTAACCATCTCCTATTACCACTTTGGGGCCTAGTAGATGATGGGATGGTTATAAAGCCCCAGTTGCCTCAGTAAGAAAGACTAACTCCAGATAGCAGCTTATCACTCGCTTGTCAGCCATTATGTATTATTTAGTTCGTAGTTGAGCTTCTGACAGAGACAAATGCCCGGCGCAAATCTATAAGTCTTCGTTTGATTCTTTGGCAAAGACTCCCTTTTTGTATTGGATTCATGTACTACTACTCTCATGAATATTTTAATATACAGTTTACTCCATTCTCTTGAACTTACATTTTCTCTTTAATATAATACTTTTATTGATGTTTTGTGTATTTCATACATCATTTCTCAGTTCAATTTAGACATATTCCCCTTTTCCTTCCCCCCACCCCACCCCAGTTCATGCATTTTTCCATACATGTCCTGTATTGTTCTCTCAGGCTTTTTAAAGGTTTTCTCTGCACTAGTTTATTGCTTTGTGCAGAATTTGACCTAATCAATCTGTTCTTTGACTCAGTCCTTATGTTGTTGTTGTTCCTTCCCATTTGTATTGCTCCAAAATATGCCTATATAAACATCATATATGTACCAGAATTATGTCCTCTGGAAATAAACTGTATGTTAATTCTGAAATATGTTTAAGAATTCACATTTTTTCACTTTAATTTTACATTACTCTGAAGTATGAATACATACCTTCCACCCATATATGATAATTACCATGTCTGAAAATAAGTGGTAAGTTAATTCTAGGGCTCATTAAGAGATTTATGTTATTATTTTTTTATCTTTTTGAGACAGGGTCTTCCTATAGCCCCAGCAGGCCTGGAACTCACTCTGCAGACCAGGCTGGCTTTGAACTCACAGAGATCCATCTACCTCTGCCTCCCAAGTGGTAGAATTAGAAGTGTGTGCCACCACACTGGGCTTAAGGATGAGTCTTAGCCAACACATGGGTGCTGGGAATCGAACCCAGTCCTCTGTAAGAGCAGTTGGTACTCTTAAGCGCTGAGCTATCTCTCCAGCCACCAAGACATTCATATTATAGCAGCACAATTGCTTTCAGATATAAAGAAATATAACAATAACCTTGCTCAGCTTGCCTTTCAACTGGAGATTTAGTGCTAGTATCCACAATGAGAGAAACCATTCCCATTTTTTTTGGGGGGGGGGAGACTGTGTTATTTCACTTAGCATAATGGATTCGAGTTCTATCCACTTACCTGCAAAGTTCATGATGTCATCTTTCTTTGCCTTTGCATAGAACTCCATTGTGTAGATGTACCGCATTTTTGCTATCCACACATCATCATTAATAAAGAAAATGCAAATGAAAACCACTCTAAGATATCATCTCACTCCGATAAGACTGGCTAAGATCATTTAGAAAATAAAAGACACCAAGTGCTGGAGAGGTTGTGGGGAAAGGGGAACACTCATCCATGGCTTGTGGGAATGTAAACTCTCATACAACCACTGTGGAAAGCAGTGTGGAGAACCCTTAAAAGACTCAAAATGAAGTCTATCACCTGACCCAGCCATACCACTCCTGGGTATATACTCACAAGACTCATTCTACTGCAAAGATACATGCACAGCTATGTTTATTGCAGCTCTCTTCACAATAGCGAAAAGCCAGAACTTACATTTTCGATGTTTTAGCTCCTCTAGAGTTATAAAGCATGAGTGCCTTCTAGACAAAATATAATACAATATTCATTTCTCAGTTATATTTATAGGCTCACATTAGATTATACTATTGATAGCTTTTGGATGCCTCTGCTTCCAGTAAGTTAAGATTGAGGAATGTGTCTTTTAGTGATGTATACACACACAAATTTTCAAATTATCTGTGAGTCTTAGGCTAATTTGAAAGGAAGACCATTTCTACTCAAGAACAATTTAACTTTACCTGATCGAGGAAAAAATAACACAAATTTAGGATAACTGGGAATATTAACAAGTCATACAAATACAAATCGTTCACTGATCCTGAGCAGTTAGTCGTTTTTTGGTTAAGTCTTCTTACCATTTCCTTTCATAGTGATGCATTTGAGAATGCTTGGTTTATGAGGAGTGGAGAACAAATTAAGAACTTAGCAAAAATGTATATATAAAAAATTTTAAAAAAGAACTTACCTTCCCTTTTATTTAAACATTTTTATCTTATTCATTTGTTTTATGTACCAAGGTGCAGATGCAGAGGGCAGAGGAAAAATTTCGGAAATCAGAGCTCTTTCCTTCCACCATGTGGGACCCAGGGATCCAGCTCAGATAATGAGACTTGGCAGCAATCATCTTTACTAACAGAGCCATTTTCCCACTTAGAATTAAGTGTCTTAAGATGACATGTCATCAGTATTATGCCCAGATCATTTGAGATATTGTACACTGACATTGCTCTTTTAGTCTCTGAAAAGAGAAATGTGTTCAGAAAGAAAAGAACGAGAATTTCATATTTATTTTAAAAAAAGAGAATTTCATAAAGTTCCAAACATAAAAATATCAGCAAAAATTTGTGGTTTTTTGCTCTTAGTCCCATTTGCCCCCTTATAGGTTATAAGAATATCTTTCTTTAAACAATGCAGCTACTTTTCCAAGTTTAGTATAAACATATTCTGTTGAAGAAGGATGGTCTGGAAGTCTAGGAAGTGGAAATTGATGGAAAAAGACAAGACCATTATTTTCAGTAAGAAGATGATGTCTAAACAACGGCCATGACACTCAGGCCAGCTTTCTCTCAGTTGGTATGATGCAGAGAAATTTGTCTTGTTTAGGCACATTTTGTGGCATACATTGCTGTATTGCATCTGTAAGCGTACAGCATTAATTTCAGAATACGATATACAAGTTTGTCAGGTACAAATTCAAACTTGTTGTAATCTGGGAAATATCAAGTTCTATGCTGAAGACAAACCCTTTCCAATCATTAGCTTTCAAAGAAATTGATCTACGTCCCATGCAGTGGTGTGAGAAGCTATTACTGTAGTACCTTAGATTTATCCTTATAAACTATTTACTCAGGAGAGTAGATAAGGAAGAAAACAGGAAATAAGAGTGGAAAAAAAAAGAGTAGCACAAAAGATATATATACACCATGGAGAACATGATTAACCACGTGATGACAGGTATAGAGGAAGTGACCTTGTAACAAATGTTCAGGGGCTGGAGAGATGGCTCAGCAGTTAAGAGCTCCGACTACTCTTGCAGAGGACCTGAGCTCGATTCCCAGCACCCACATGGTAGCTAAGAACCATCTTTAACTCCAGGTCCAGGGGAATCTAACGACCTCTTCTGACCTCTGTGGCATGACACGGGTGCACCAACTTACATGCAGACAGTACACTCATACACATAAAAAATAATTTAAAAATTTCAACAAAAAACAAATATTCAGAGACTACAGTTGAAGATTGCCTTTGCTTTTCAAAGAAAATAACTTTACAGGCTCATAAAGACCATTCTGATAGTAAGTAACATAACTGACTTCACATACCATCTCTCCTCCACCAGTAACCCTAAATGTATATTTACTTTTTAAACTATTCTAAAGACCTTTACATTTTCCATTTTGCCCATTGTAAAATCATTTAAAATTAGCAAAAAAATCCAAACAAAAATATTCCACAATTATTTTAGAAGAAAAATAAATTCTGCCATTCTTTTTTATTATTTCAATGTATTTGTTAATAGCGTAAGTAGTGCCAACACAAACATCAAATAGAATTTAGTGATGGTAACAAATTTATAAGCTTTATGATTAAAAAAATAGGCAGTTCTGAAAATTCATCTTAAGAATTATAATTCTACCATTTCCACCTAAGAAGCATGACACTTCAATAGCTACATAATGAAAACGAAAAAAATGAAAATAACTCTAGTAAAGAAAGGAAAGAAGCATCTTGTTCTGACTCTGGAATGAGGCTCATTAGAAACAGGGATACACATACACAATATCTTCTGTTGCAAACTGTGTGGATGGAAGAAGTCAGTAGCTCAGTGGAAGGCTATTTCTCATTGCCAGTGAGATTGGTGAGCTAAGGAAGTCCTTGGAAGAGCAGATTCCTGGTAAGGCTTACTCTTTCTTTCTAGAAGAGGGATGGAGTCATAAGTATTCTTGTCTAAGACCCGTCTGTCACACCAGACACATGACATCAGGACTAACTGAATGGCCAGAGCTTGAAAAAACTACCCCTACCTAGTAGGGTAGTTGAAGCACAGGATATCAGCAGAAAGCTCTGTGGTAGGGCAGACCCGATGCTTCTGGACCGAGCTGGCCTGGTAGCATAAGCCTTTCCCTAGAGTCCTGGTTCCCTCACATGGCATCTCCACTGCAGGTGGTCCTGGGCACCAACACCACATTCCTACAAGGTCTGGTTTCACTCCTTCCTTGAAATTCTGTTCATCTTCAAATGCCACACTTGGCAACTTTGAGGGTACATTTGAAATGTACACCTCAAATGGCACCTTTGAGATGTTCACATTTAACTATTTTTGCAGTTGGGATTTGCCCAAAATTCCAAGGCCCTCCTTCCTAAATTGATCAGGTTTCCATCAGCACTCAATATGCTACTGTGATCATTGCCCTCACAGGAAGCAAGCTGGGGAGTGACCATCACCAGTGATAGTTTTCAGTTTTTCTGGAAAACTGTTGACTTATATTTCCTAGCTATCCAACTCTTCATATGTTTAGACAATGTACTCATTTGTTTCAGAAATGTCTTTTTTGGTAAATTTCTTATAAATTGCATATTTCTGTAAAAGCAAATAGGTGGTTTTATTAAAATATTCCCACCTCAATTTCTTTTTTATTTGTTTTCACAAAAAAATCATTCTCATTTTAGATTCTTTAATAGAATCTTAAATAGTATGAATTACTAATTTCTAGCTCATTTATCACACATTTGATATTATTGTCCTTCAGAGGTTTTAATGGGGAGAGGGCTTCATGAGGCCTGGAGGAGGGAGAGACACTTTCTTCAGTGTTCTGTCACTGGCAAATTGCCCATGCTTCAGAAAATATCCATGTGCATTAGCAACCCCAATTAAACTCATTCAGTCACACACACATGAAGACATGAAAATAGATGTGCCACTAGTTGGAAAGAGGAGGGGGACCAGCAAAAATAGGAGAGGGACAAGGGAGGGTAATAGAGGTTACCCTCCATTAATCGAACTATATTACAGAATCAAAGTACATTGTATATGAACATAAAAGTGTTATAATGGAGCCTGTGGGTGGCACACGCCTTCAATCCCAGCACTTGGGAGCCAGAGGAAACTGGTTCTCTGGAGTTCTGGGCCAGCCTGGTCTACATAGTGAGTTCTAGCTACAGGAACACCCTGTTCCAAAAAGACAAAAAACAATGTCATAATGAAACTCGTTATTATGTATTATTTATATGTGATAAGTAAAAAAAAGAAATTTTATTCAAGTCATTTGTTTCCTAAGGAATTATTCCTTAAATTTAGAGACTTAAACAACTCAAATTTATCATCCTGATGTTTTGACATTAGATGTTTGCTAGCAGCTTTGTCCATCTAAAGCATAATAAATAGTAAGACTAGATCCTTTTTGGACCTGTGAAGAGAGAATTGTTTTTCTACCATTTTTGGCAACTGCCCATGTGTCTTGGCTTGTGGCCACAGCACTAACTTCGGCTTCTGCTGCCTCATTTCCTTCTCTAACTATGTACTCCTGCCCTCATCATACTGATGCCTGTAGAATGATTTGGGGCCCATCCAGATAATCCTGCATAATCCTCCTGTCTTAAGATCTCTAACTTAATCCCATCTACAGAGTCACCATTTCCATGTAAGGAAACATGTTATAAATATGAGAATTAAGATATGGACATCATTCAGGGACTAGTGTTCAGCCTATCGCTGTCAGTATTTTACTTGGTGCTAGTTAACTTTGACTGTCAACCTAATTAAATTAAGAGATGTCTAGAGGATTAGTTTATATCTCTGTGTATGTTGTAATGGTGTTTCCAAAGATAATGAAATCAAGAGGGCATTGACTCAATGAGTGGATTTATCCCTGGATGGATGCATAATAAGATGATATAATATGATTGGAAAGGGCACAGTTGTGGGGCGTAGGTTCCTGGAGGCATGTCTTTGGAACCGTGTTTCTCTGATGCTGGCCCTTCCCTGTGCCCCCTTTCACTGCTTCCTAGCTGTCGTGGAGTGGACTGCTCTACTCCACTATGTCCTCACCATCATGATGAACTGACAACTCTGAAACAGAAAGCTAAAGTTAATCCTTCCTCTCTTAGGTTATTCCTGCAGGGTATTTTGGTACCATAAATTTAAAAGCTGGGCATAGTGGCTCACATCAGTAATTCCAGCATTAGGAAGGCTGAGGCAGGAGGATTACTTCGAGTTTGAGGAAAGCCCTTACTACATAGTGAACTCCAGACTAATAACCCAGAGAACGGGAACCCTGTCTCAAGTGTGTATGAGGGGGAAAAGAAAGAGGGAGAAGGGAGAGAGAGAGAGAGGAAAGAGAAGAGATAGATAGATAGATAGATAGATAGATAGATAGATAGATAGATAGATAGATGATAGATAGACAGAACTCAGTTTCTTCAGAATGTCTCACAGACATATCCAGGTTCTGCCCTTTCTAGTACTCTGGATTTCACAGGCTCATCCATGCTCCTAGAACAGCAAATGGTCCCTCAGAGGAGCTTTGCTTTATCATTCAGAACTTGCTTTCTGTCTCTTCAAATTCTCGTACTTCCATCCTTCCACTTCTGGTAAAAGTCATTTGATCATTCCCCAAATATCAGAAATTTCATCCAAAACAAATTTTAATCAGTTTTTCAGTCTCCAGACGCAGTCTGAAGACTTTTGGGCTTATGGTTTCTTGAAGTGGAAAGTGAAGGGATATATCTTGCTTCTCCATACATTCTCCATCAATGCAGCTTGCTTCTATAATGTAGATTTCTCTCCATTCAATCTTTTCCTATAAGTCTTTGCTTTAAATTCAGGGAAAGAGGTTTTAAGGCTTTTGTCTATTGCTCCCAGTTTATTGGTTTGTTTTTGATGTTGTATTACTAAGTACTGTTTTCAAGAACATTGGTTCTGGGCATCCAGATAGTTCATATGCATGTACTCAACATTTTTCTTCCTTAATAGAAGGGCAGAATTTCCAGTTATTTATATATAACTTGTAGGGTAAAGAATTAGGATTCTAAACACAAAAATTTAGCATCCTATTATCCTCAAAAATACCACTGCCCCACAGCAAGACAGAGAGAGCTAGGAGTAGCTAGTGTAAGTTCCTACCTGGATCACTGTCTCTGGGACCAAAGTAACACAGAATCTGACAGCCATTAGTGGCTCCAGAGCTTTGGCTGAGCTCCATCATGTTTCTGGGGCTTTGCTGACCAGTTGGGAACCTTATGAGCATTACTTGCTGTTCATACTCAAGGTCTGGTGGCCAGGATAAAGCTCAATGGAGTTAGGACATGTGGCAAAAGGCTGAGAAGAACACATCCCAAACATTCATGGTGCTGATAAGAACAGGAGGTAAAAAATGCTTAGGGAGTTTAGGGTAAAAGGACCCCAGAAAAATTGATAAGTTTATTGACTAAGAGCTGGAAATGTCTTTGGACCTTTCCACAGCGATGAGCTCGTACCTGCCTGATCTTGGCACGTACGGGCCCTCCCACAGTGACAATAATTATTTATATAGATCTATATATAGATATATCTATATAATATATATATACAATACAAGTTGGAGAAAAAATGGAATTTCCATATTAAAGTATCACTGTATTTTGATTCTTTTTTGGTATCACAAATTTCATTTATGTTATTTTGATGTGTATTAGAAAGTTCAACTTAAAATTAAAAAAAGAAAAAAATTCTTTACAAAACATTATCTCCTGAGCAATCATACAGATTTATTCCTTTGCCTTATAAAAAGAGGACATTAGAGGTAATTCAGATTATTTAGGGGGTTCGGGGGATCTGGAATTCTTAATTATACAAAACTAATTTGTTATGCATTAGAGAGGGGAGTTGTCAAAACCAAAACCCATAGATGAATTTCATAAAATAAAATATTATTCATATTTTTAAAAATATGCCTCTGCTTCTGCCATAGCCAGATGTTGGGAATACCAGGAAGGGACCTTTGTTAAAATCTCTTTTTTCTTAAGGGAATACTCTGCTCCTGGAAGCCATGCTGAGGATGTGACCAGAGCCTGGAGGTTCTGGACTGACCAGCTCTTTCCCCTGCCCCTCCTCCTCCACTAGACCCTTATTAACTCTAGAGCAATGAGACTCAATGGTATCCCTCTTCCAGGGACCCCTCCTGCCATACAGGAGCTCTGCTTTCTCTACTTTCTCTACCCTAAACTCTCTATAATAACATACTCCCTTCTAAAACATACCCTCTGAGGTCTGTGAAATTTCATTCCTTGAATTTGTGAGCCAAGAATATGAAAGCCTCCAGCTTAAGGGGGTTTTGGTGGCTGTTAGTTTCCAGGACACTAGCCTCTTAAGCTAAACACAATAAAGTTGAGAAAAGCACCATTTCTCTCAGAGATATTTGAATATTCCCATATCAGTTGCAGACACAACCATAACAAATGGATCTGGTGGCTCAGGAGTATCCAAAAGCTGAAGATCATGCCCTAGAGCTTTGTCCAACCCTGCCCTGCTCAGTATCCAAGGACTAGAGTAGTAAATGAGCTATTACACTTATAGCCTGTCTATCAGTCACTGGTTAGAAATCCTGGCAGTAGAGGAAGCTGCAGGTCTCCAAGTTCTAAATCAATTGATATACTAAATAGGGATCCTTAGATTTACAGAAAAGTAAAACAATCACCACTCATCAAAGAAGCTTCTTTTTGAAGCAGTTGGACACAATTACAGGGTTTCACAACTGGTCACACACAGAAAATAAGTTTATACAATGGAACCTCTATACTTAAGACCGTAGCAGAAGAGGGGGGTAAAGACAATACATCTCTCAACTCTCACCAGCAAACTCTTCCTCATGCAACAGATGGTGGTAAACACAGAAGGCCACAACTGTGCAAAATGTACAGAATAAGAGTGCAAAGTATGGTCCTGTATTAAACCTCACCCACTCAGTGCTCAAGGACCATTGCAGAAAAGGGGGCAGAAAGATTGTAAGAGCCAGGGGTGGTGCATGACTATAAAAAAAATGAGTCTTCCAGGCTTCTGAGGACTTGCTTATATGAACTTACACCAATGGTGACAGCATGCACAAGACCCATGCAAACTAAACTAGACAAAAGCCCACTATAGAACTGGGGAAATGGGCAGGAGGCCCCAGCTGTAGCTGAGAAACAATTGACAGTTGAGCACTGCTGAGTAAGGGGGAGTTGGTGGTTTTCTAAGGTAGTGCTGCTAAATAGGCTGACCAAGCTCCAGAGGATGAAGTCACACTGAAGGACATCTGGGTACACAAACTTAACTCAACTGGCATTAACACATACGCCAGAATGCATAAAATCTAGTGGGTGGGTTCTAGGAGTGCA
The DNA here is from genome assembly GCA_009823505.1 of Rhizomys pruinosus. Classification (NCBI taxonomy): domain Eukaryota; kingdom Metazoa; phylum Chordata; class Mammalia; order Rodentia; family Spalacidae; genus Rhizomys; species Rhizomys pruinosus. The sequence continues at coordinate 508,975 of VZQC01001783.1, read as the reverse complement.
GATAGGAGAAAGGGTCTAAATATAATTAAGACGTAAGGTATAGAATACACATAAATCAATTAAAATATATATACAGAAAAAAACCCTAAAAATAAATATACTATAGGATCCTTATACTATACCACTCCTTGGCACATATCTTAATGGCTCATCCTACTACAGAGATGCTTGCAGTCATGTTTGTTGCTGCTCTTTTCACAATAGCTAAGAAATGTGTCTATACCAAAGTAACCTACCATAACTATTAGTACTGTTTAAATACCTATATATCTAATTGCTTGTGCTTCATTAGTAGGATCAAAAGGTTATTCCTGGACAAACTGTTGGCCCATGAAAGGAAACAGCCATAATTGACCAGAGTCCAAGACAACAGCTCCAGAGAAAGTAGACTGTTTTTCTTCTCATCCACCTGTGCCCCTTTTCTAAGCCTAGGGAACAATCTGCGGAAGAGGGGGCATGGTAGAATGTAAGGGCTGCCATTGGGGTGAATGGTGAAACTACAGCAATATAGTCTGGACACTCGTTTGATCAACTTGATTGAGCATACAAACCAATCCCCCCTCGCTGGATGGTGGGACCCATGGGCTGTGTGGGTTTAGGCACAACTGCCTGCAAATTGGTTTTACACGAAGGATGCTTGTACTCATAAATTATCACTTATTGCTAAAAAATGAAAAAATAAAACTGAGAGAAAGATGCAGGACAGTTATGGCAGAATGCATGATCTGAGATGGGGTGGGGTGGGGGGAAGGGAAAGGGAAATATACCTGAACTGAATTAGAAAATGATGTATGAAATACACAAAACATCAATAAAAAAAAAAAGAAATGGAAACAAAGCCAGGCGTGGTGGTGCATGACTTTAATCCTAGCACTTGGGAGGCAGAGGCAGGCGGATCTCTGTGAGTTCAAGGCCAACCTGGTCTACAGAGTGAGTTCCAGACCATCTGGAGTTATAGGGAAACCCAGTCTCAAAAAAAGACAAAAAAAGACATGGAAACAAGCTAAATGTCCTTCAACTGATGAATAGATAATGCAAATGTAGTACATTATTAAAATGTGTATAAACAATATTATTACTAAATTAGTATAATTCATTGACTAGTGATATTTTTATTACTACATTTAGAGGACACTTATCTCTCCTCAAACAATCACCCCAACAAGCCAATTAATCACTCATGAGGAATTTCAAAATATTTTATAATTCTAATCTAATTTCTTAAATATGTTCAAAATGATTTTTTTCACTACTATCTTTATTATCAAACCATCTTTCTCATCTCATTCTGAACATTGCATTGCTGTATTGATGATTTGCTATTTTTATAAACTGTGTCTGGAATTTTTTTAATTTCACAGCTCCACCTGTGAGTTGCTTGGGCTGGAGAGACAGCCTAGTGGTTAAGAGCACCGACGCTCTTGCAGAAGACCCGGGTTCGATCCCCAGCACCCACATGGCGGCTAAGAACCGTCTGTAACTCCAATTCCAGGAGAACTCCAGTTCCAGGGGAATCTGAGACCCTCTTCTGACGTCCGCGGCATTGCACGACACGGGTGCACAGACCTGCATGCAGACAGTACATTCATACACATACAGAAATAAATAAATTTAAAAAAATGAACATAAAATAGAAATGCTTCACTTAAAGAAGGAACTTACGAACAGCTACCAAGACTTGTTCATTCTCCTATTTCTGTCTACTGGATGACATGCATTTGAACACCTACGAATAGGAAAATCATAAATTACAAGTGCCTGCCTATCGACCTCACCACATACTGTCTTGCTAGCTTCCCAGCATGCATATATTTTGTCAATCCCAAGAAGATGTAGCTCCATAATAGGGGATATAAGACTTTACAAAGTATACTTCAATAAGAGGTAGTATAAAGCCAATGAAATGCAAGCTTTTGTTTGTGAAACTAAACTCACCAGCTTCTAAGCTCCACAGTGATGAGGATTCTGAAAGTCTACAATAAAATTAAAAGTAAATTGTATCAATGTAGTAAAATCTCAAATAATTAATAAAATATTACATTAAAAGGGTTATGAGTTCACTGAAATAAAATCTGATGTTTATGTACTCATCTCAAGGTGTATAATATTTATATAGCAATAAAGCATGAGACATGCAGTTAAGTCTTTGACTCTAAGCAATTGTAGGATGACACTTGTCTAAAACTCTTACAGAATGTAAGTATAGAAAAGTGTCAATTGTAGAGGGAGAGACAATGCCTGTGCCTAACTTTACACTCTTCTTCCAACTGCACAGACTAATGAGACTGTTAAAAGTTTAACCCTTGGTTAACCAGGCTCCAGTGGATAGATTCATACCGAAGGACATTTGGTGGCACAAATTTGACTCCATTGGCCCTAATATAAACATGTGTGTGTGTGTGTGTGTGTGTGTGTGTGTGTGTGTATGTGTGTGTGCGTGTGGTGTACATTAAATTGGACAGTAAGGGATGGTAAAAATGTAAGCAGGTTAATCTAAATAGGAACAAAATATGTGGTATGAGAATCGCAAAAATTTAGTTAAAAAATTTAAAATATTTTAATGTAATCACAAAGAGAAAGTAAGAGTTTAACCCACCAAACTACATGTTATGCGCTTTCACAGATAGATGTCGGTGTGTATCCTTTAACAATAATTTTAGAACACCACTCTCTTTTTTAAAAAATAAAATGGCAAAAGTTGTTCTGTTTGGGAGTGGTGAGGGAAGTGTAAATGGAGAGTTGCAACAGTTTCAGATATCTTGTCCTTGACAGCGAACCCTGAGGGTGCCTCAAGCATCCAGGTTTGTGATGTTGGCAGGTAAAGGACTTTTAAATTGAAGGAGAAAAAGAATAAGCTTCAAAGGAGGAAAACTGTTGGTTTGTAGACTTATAGTCTATATAACTTTTTCCTATCTATGGCCTAATTTTTTTAATTTATTTGTTATTGATGTTTTGTGTATTTCACACATCATTTTTCAATTCAGTTCAGGCATATTCCTTTTCCCTTTGCCCCACCCCACCCCACCCCACCCCACCCCAGATCATGCACTCTGCCATAACTGTCCTGAATCTTTCTCTCAGTCTTTTTTATGCTTAGGAATTCACATTTTCCTCCATTAATTTTTTATTACTCTAAAATACGGATACATATTCTTCACCCATATACAGGAATTACAGAGTCTGAAAAAAATTGGTGGGTGGATTCTAGAGCTCATTGAGAGAGTCACATTATAACAACATATTTGCTTTCAGATAAACAGAAATATAACAATAATATCCTTCAGCTTGCATTTCATCTGGGGGATTTGGTGTTAGCATCCACAAATGAGGGAAACCATTCTCCTTTTGTCTTCTTTCTGGGACTGTGTTACTTCACTCAGCATAATGGCTCGAGCTCCATCCATTTACCTGCAAAGTTCATAATGTCATCTTTCTTTACCACTGAATAGTACTCCATTGTGTAGATGTACCACATTTTTGTCATCCACTCGTCAGTTGAGGGGCATTTGGGTTGGTTCCAGCTCTTTGCTATTGTGAAGAGAGCTGCAATAAACATGGATGTGCATGTATCTCTGCAGTAGGATGAGTCTTTGGGGTATATACCCAGGAGTGGTATAGCTGGGTCAGGTGGTAGGCTCATTCAGAGTCTTTTAAGGGTTCTCCACAGTGCTTTCCATAGTGGTTGTACAAGTTTACATTCCCACCAGCAGTGTATGAGTGTTCCCCTTTCCCCACAACCTCTCCAGCATCTGTTGTCTTTTGTTTTCTTGATCTTAGCTAGCTGTATTGGAGTGAGATGATATCTGAGAGTGGTTTTAATTTGCATTTCCTTAATTATTAATGATGTTGAACCCTTTTTAAGATGTTTCTCAGCCATCTTTAATTCCTCATTGGTGAAGACTCTGTTGAGCTCTTTACTCCATCTTTTTTTATTATTTTATTTATTTATTATTTATTTATTTATTTATTTATTTATTTTTATGTGTATGAATGTACTGTCTGCATGTAGGTCTGTGCACCCGTTTCATGCAATGCTGCGGAGGTCAGAAGAGGGTGTCAGGTTAAAGATGGTTCTCAGCCACCATGTGGGAGCTGGGGATCGAACCTGGGTCCTCTGCAAGAGCAGTCAGCACTCTTAACCGCTAGGCCATCTCTCCAGGCCCTCTTTACTCCATCTTTTGAGTAGGTCATTGTATTCTTACTTCTTTGTTTTTTGAGTAATTTGTATAGTCTTGATATTAATGCTCTGTCAGATGTATCACTGGTAAAGATTTCCTCCCATTCTGTGGATTTTCTCTTCACCTCCTTGATTGTTTCTTTCTCTGTGCAGAAGCTTTTGAGTTTTATGAGGTCCCATTTGTTGACTGTTGACCTTACTTCCTGTGCAGCTGCTGTCTGATTTAGAAAGTCTTTTCAGATGCCTATGTCTTGTGGATTGTTGCCAACTTTTTCTTCTATCACCATCAGGGTTTCTGGCTTCACATTAGGATCTTTGATCCACTTGGTGTTGATTTTTGTACAGGGTGAGAAATAGGGGTTTAATTTTGTTCTTCTACAGATGATGATCCAATTTTGCAAGCACCATTTGCTGAAGATGCTATCCTTCCTCCACTGAGGGTTTTTTGTCCCTTTGTCAGATATGAGGTGGCTGAAATTGTATGAGCTCAAGTTGGATCTTCAATTTTGTTCCATTGGTCAACAAGTCTGTTTTTGTGCCAGAACCAGGCTTTCTTTATGACTATGGCCTTGTAATATAGTTTGAAGTCTGGTAGAGCAATCCCCCCTGTATTGAATTTTTCACTCAGGGTTGCTTTAGCTATTCTAGGTCTTTTGTTTTGCCATATGAATTTAAGGATTATTTTTCCAAGTCTGTGAAGAAGATCATAGGGATTTCTATTGGGATTGTGTTGAATCTGTATATTAGTTTGGGTAAAATGGACATTTTTACTATATTAATTTTCCAAATCCATGAGCATGGGAGGTCTTTCCATCTTTTTCAATCTCCTTCTTCAGGGGGTTAAAATTTTTGTTGTAGAGGTCTTTGATATCTTTGGTTAGGTTTATTCCCAGGTATATTATTATTTTTGAGGCTATTATGATGGGAATGTCTTCTTATATTCCTTCTCCACTTGTTTATTGTTGGTGTAAAGAAAGGCTACTGATTTTTCTAGGTTAATTTTGTAGCCTGACATTTTACTAAAACTCTTAACCATTTCTAGAAGTTTTCTGGTGGAGTTTTTAGCATTCCTTAGGTAAACTATCATATCATCTGCAAAAAGGCATAGCTTAACTTCTTCTTTTCTGATGAGTACTCCTTTAATTTCCTTCTCTTTTCTTACTGCCTTAGCAAGTGTTTTGAACACTATTTTGAAGAAGAGTGGCGATAGGGGGCAGCCTTGCTGGGTTCCCGCCTTTAAGGGAAATGATTCCAATTTTTCTCCCTTTAGAATGATGTTGGCAGTGGGTTTGCTATATATGGATTTGATCCTGTTGAGGAATGTTTCTTTCAGTCCTATTCCTTCTTCCCTCCATTCTTTGGATTGCTTCAAGGATTTTAAGTGTTGGTTTCTTAGACATGTATTCTTTCATCTTGTTGATGTCATGAAAGATTTTTCTTTCTCCTTCAACTATAATTGACATTTTTGCTGGATATTGTAGTCTAGATTGGCATCTAAAGTCCTTTACCACAGGTAATACTTTGGTCCACGTTCTTCTAGCTTTCATCATTTGGACAGAGTGGACTGAGAAATCAGCTGTGATTCTGATTGGTTTCCCCTTATATGTAACTTGTTTTTCCTTTTTTGGCTTTCACTATTTTGTCTTTGTTTTGAGCATCTAGTGTTTTAACAATTATATGGCGTGGGGAGTTTCTTTTCTGGTCCTGTCTATATGGTGTTCTATGTGCTTCTTGTATTTGTATGGGATTGTCTTTTTTCAGTTTGGGGAAATTTTCTTCTATTATCCTGTGGAAGATGTAGTCAATAGTGTTGTCTTGGGACTCTTCTCCCTCTATCACTATGATGCAGAGGTTTGGTCTTTTCATAGTGTCCCACATTTCCTGGTTGTTCCACTCTTGTGTTTGTTTGTTTTTTTTTAATTTTTCATAATCCCTACTTGAGCTTTCTAGTTGTTCTGTAGTATGCTGCAGGTCTGATATTCTTTTTTCTGCTTCTTCCATTCTACTTCTGAGGCTTTTTCCCATCCTTTCCTGGTGGTTGGATAAATGTTCGATAACCTTTTTCATTTCATCCTGTGATTGCTTTAGATTTTCCACTTCCCTCTGTAGCCTGTCATTCTCATCTTGTAGCTTCTTGGTTCATTGGTCATTTTCTTTTTTCATTTCAGCCTGGGATCTTTTCAGTGTTTCAACTTCCTTCTGGAATTTGTCATTTTCTCCCTCTAGGTCCTACTTGAGTTTTTCAATCTCTCCCCTTAGTTCTTTCCACCATATGTCATTATCTCCCTCTAGGTCCTTCCTGAGTTTTTCATTCTCTTCCCTTAGTTCTCTGATTTCTTTCAATGTGTCTACAGTTCTTCTAAGGTCGGTGTCTTTGCTTCTTTCCTCAGAGATCTCATTGTAGGGATCTTCTGTAGGGTTGGTAGAGTTCGGTGTCTATTTATTATGAGCTTTTCCAATGATTTTTCTTTGCGTCTTTGGAATGTAGATTTGTTTGTTTGTTTGTTTGTTTGTTTGTTTGAATTCTGGCACCTCAATGTTGGCTGCACAGACAATAATCACCAATGCTCCGCCTGTTAGGTCCTCTGCACCAGAGCTCGACCAGGATGACGGGGTGGGGGTAGGGGTGTGTTGGGTTGGGTTGCTACTTTGGCCTACACACTGGTAGGCCCCCTCAAGGATCAAGGCAGGTCCGCCTTGACTCACTGGCCACTCACTGACTCCGGGCCAGTGTCTGGAGTCCAATCTGGGACTTCTGGGGGAAGGTGGCGTGCCCCCAGAAGAACAAGGCAGGTCCACCTTGCTTCACTGGAACTTCACTAATTCCGGATTGGTGTCTGGGTTCGGAGTCTGAGCTTGGACTTCTGGGGGTGGGTGGTGTGCCCCCCAGGAACAAGGCAGGTCCATATGGCTTAACTTTTATTTCTCAAAATAAATTATTTAAAGTTTAAAATGAGAAAAACGCTCATTTAAGATAACTGTCCATTAAACTTAAAGGGAATTTTTATGTTATATGAAACTGAAAAGTTCAGAACATGCTCAAATATACAGCTGAAAAGTAATGCTACATTGAAGAGAGTTGTAGAAATGAAAACTCACTCAAAGAAATGTAACAGAGTTCTAAAAATTTTCCAGAAAATTCAGTTACTCTTAAAACCATCTCCCTGGTTATTTGGTGAACATTTACTATACTTTTTAATGTCTACTGTGTAATGATTACACTCATATTTTATAACATTTCATTTAGTTAAGCTAGAATGGCAAAACCCTGTCATTCTATTTTGTACTCTGCTGTTTTAATCATATATTACTCTTTTCTTTTTAACTCAAACCCTGTGAAGGCAGACAAAGAATCTCTGAGCCTCACAGTCATTGATAATATGCCCTTTGATCATCTGAGATCAAGACAAGATATGTAACTTACTTACATAGAGTTCAAAATGCAATTGATAGCATGAAATAGCCGGTGAAAGGGGAATAACAATACCCACTATCACTTAAGGAAGATCAACTCCCTCACGCAGTAGTTCTTCACTTAAGGTTGGGACTTCTTACCCATCTCCCCAGTCCTTTGCTGGGACGGCTGTTTTTCTTATACAGCCAGACTCACCTGCCCAGGAATGGGTACTGCTTACAGTGGGGGGGGGGGATCGGCCCTTCCACATCAATTGCAATCAAGAAAATGTCCCACAGATATGCTCACAGGTAAACCCACAGAGGAAATTGTTCAGTTGAGGATCCTTCTTTCTAAGTGACTCTAGGTTTGTGTGAAGTTGCAGCTGAAGTTAATTATGAGTTAATAACCCACCAAATAAAAAACAAAAATTTTTAGGTAAAAGCAGCTTTTAATTTTGGGTATGATATATATTTCCAGCTGTACATGGCTATAGCAGCATAATTTTTCCCAAGTATGTTTTTGTATGAGTCTCCATTAAATTTGGGGAAATAATGTCTACATAATTCAGTATCCACTTATTAACAAACTATAAATATACAGTATGCAGACTGCCAGGCGTGCTGGCGCACATCTATAATCTCAGCACTCAGGATGCAGCCTGAGTGGATCTCTGTGATTTCAAGACCAGCCTAGCCTACATAGTGAGTTCCAGGCCAGCTGGAGCTACAGAAGACCCAGTCTCGAAAAGACCAAAAAATGTTTATATAGTATGTATTTTTATCTTGGCTTGAAAAAAATAGGAATAAACAGAAAATTTTAATATATATTTTTGTGGTATCTTTTCAGAGCAAGTGGTAAAGATTTTGTTCTTGACATTGCAGTAATTAATAACTACTTTGAAAAGATTAAGAAATATAATAATGAGCTCTATAAACTGTAATTAAGCCTGTCATTGGCTTCCTTTGTGATGACAGTCAAGGACTCTAATCTTACTGGTTCCCAGATTTCCCATTTTATAATGGACATAATTTTTCTACTGTATCTCACTAGTGGCTATAAAAATAAAAATAAATATAGTTATATAGAAGAATTTATAAGGGAGGGATTGAAAGATGGTTCAGCAGTTAAGAGCATTGGCTGCTTTTGCAGAGGACCTGGGTTTTAATCCCAACACTGATATTGTGGCTAACAACTGTCCATAATTCCAGTTCCAAGGGATCCAACTCCCTATTCTCACCTCCATGGCTTTTGTGTAACATGGATTCACTTACATGCAGGCATATACACTCATACAGATAAAGTAAAAATAATAAAGTACTTTTTAATAAATGAATTTGGGGCACACTAGTTTCTGTCCATTATACTTAGAGGATACAGCTTCCATTTTCTTTCCTTCATGGTGATGTTTCAGAAGTCTACTAAAACCAGGAGGAGGAGGAGGAGGAGGAAGAGGAGGAGGAGGAGGAGGAGGAGGAAGAGGGGGAGGAGGAGGAGGAGAAGGAGGAGGAGGAGAAAAGAAGAAAACTAGGCCCAGTGACATATACCTGCAATCCCAGAACTCCAGAGGCTGAAGCAAGGGTCATCCATGAGTTTAAGGATGGCTTGGGCTACATAGGAAGACTTGCCAATAGGAAGAAAGGAACAAAGGAATAAAATGAGAGGAGGAGGAGAATGAAGAAAAAGAAGAAAAGGAAGAAGAAGATAAAGGGCAGGAAGCTAATACTTGTTAAGAAATTATACTTTCACTAAAATAGGGGAAACTGCTTCCTGAAAGACATCATGTTGAAAACCTCTACAAAAGCTTGTTTAGAACACCAGCTGGTTCTAACATGCTTCATAAAACAATGAGCGGATGACGGGACTTGGCACATCTACCTTGTCTCTACTAAGTGAAGGAGTGTTTGCCATTATACCTGCTAATGGAGGAACATCAAACTGCAAAGTTATGAACAGCAAGTGGGATCCAGTTCATTAGGCAAAACCACTGAATTATAAATGGTACTGTGATGAATAGCACATCAAAGTCTGAGCATGCTTACAGTCATCAGTATGTTGACAACACCCTAAGGACCCACTAACAGTGTCTAAAATAATAGACACACAGAAAATAGCAATACTAGAAAATTGAACAGATTGCAGGGCTGAGCTTCCACAGTGAGGAGCCAAAAGTGAAAGGCTGAAAATTCTTGGAATGGTCAGAGTTTTTGCCCTACCCTTAGCACAGCGATGATGCCAGGTATCCAGGATACCCTTTGGAAATTGGAGTATCATTTTTCTTACCGATATAATTTCTAAAAGAATTATAATTAATTATCATAAGGAATCATGCTAGTTTAATGCTGTCTTTAACAGGAAATAATCTACAGGAGAAATTTTTATTTATCTAATGAAACAGAATTGATATTTTTCTCACTACTCAAAATTCTTCCTATGGAAAGAAAGCATGTCATGATGAGCCTGTCAGGGGCAATTTTTTTTCTACACCTTCTCATTTCACAGTTGTTTTTATTTTACTTTTTATTAGGAGCTTTGCAAAATGAATTTTCATTCTTTAGTGCTGGAGAATGCTAGTTTGTTGGGTCTTCTAAATATCTGGGGAAAATCTTATCTTTCTGCTCACTGTCTTACTCATGGCTATGTACATACCATGTGTAAGAACACATACATGTGTGCATACATGCATTCACATAATCATAGTACATCTCAGAACAATCTTGAACCAAATCTTGCTGTCTGAGACCTTTGAGGGGCAGTTATAGGTTTTTATTTTTAATTTTTGTTTAATTTAATTAATTTAATTTGTTATAACTTTTTATGTGTATGAATGTACTGTCTGCATGTAGGTTGGTGCACCCGTGTTGTGCAATGCTGCAGAGGTCAGAAGAGGGAATCAGATTCCCCTGTAACTGGAGTTAAAGACGGTTCTTAGCCACCATGTGGGTGGTAAGAATCGAACCCAGGACCTCTGCAAGAGCAGTCGGTGCTCTTAAGCACTGAGCCATCTCTCCAGCCCCTTAATTTAATTTTGAACTTTTGCAAATTCCATACACTGTATTTTGATCATATGAAGATGCTGTCCCATATCCCATTAGCCCTTTCTAATAACTGACCAAATCTCTGTACTATTACATATATATATATATATATATATATATATATAGAGAGAGAGAGAGAGAGAGAGAGAGAGAGAGAGAGAGAGAGAGAGCTAAAGAGTCAAGTTTGTGTCCCCAAATGCTCTTCAGTGTGAGTTCATCCCCTGAAGCCAGGTCAACCTACTGAGTCTCTCACCCTTAAATATAACTGAAGCTCCCCTTCCCAACAGCTATCAGTTGCTAATAGTTCCTCAAGTACAGTTGGAAGTTCTTATCCACTCTTTACATCTATACTGGAATTTTGCCTGACTAGAGGTTATGTGGGACTTGTCCATGCTGTCACCATTGCTATGAGTTCATATGAGCAATTGACTGCTGTCTGCTATATAAAGGGCGCTTGTCTGCTGAGAACTGGGAGATATGTTGATCAAGGCAAGCCTGAGAAAGCTCTAGGGGTCCAAGAATGTCCTAACAGAGCAGAGGTGGTAAATGGCACAAGGAGTTGTGGGGGAGGGTTAGCTTATAAGTCATGGGTGACAGAATCATTTGATGTTCATAAACATGATATATTCTGTAATGAAAAGCAACTAAGGAGATATAATAAGAACTGAAGACCATGAGAGAAGGCAGAGATGCAGCATTCAGGGAAAGCGAGATGGGATGCACCAATAAAAATTTCTTTATTTTCAGCAAAAAATCACATAATAATGAACTGCAAGTAGAAAGGAATGCAATGATTTGTGCTTTCTCCCTGACAGTATAGTAAGGAACAGCAATGCAAGCAATGTGAGAGTTGCAATGTCAATCATCTATTTCACTAAACCAGTCAAAGTATTTTCCCTGACAACAATGGCATCTTACTTTTCCACGGAGTTCGAAAGGGCAAGAAAAAAATACCTATAACCTTAATATAATTTCTAAAGTATTTTTGATATTTGAAGTCCATTACTATTTTTTTGTATTTTTTTTTTTGTCTTTTCGAGAGAGGGTCTCCCTGTAGCCCCAGCTGTCCTGGAACTCACTCCGTAGACCAGTCTGGCCTTGAACTCACAAAGATCCACCTGCCTTTGCCTCCCAAGTGCTAGGATTAAAGGCGTGTGCCACCACGCCCGGCTACAATTTTTTTTTGTATTTTACTACCATCTAGAAAGCCTCTGCACTGCACCCTCTTTCCTTTTTGTCCCTCTTTTTAGTTTCTTTATACTCTCTCAAGGAAGGACATGCATGGGCAGCACATGTTGTTTAGTTATGAAAGAGCAGTATGGCTGCTGCTGTATGGTTAGAATAAGGGAAATGATAAATAATCTCCAAACTTCAATGTATCACCTTCTCAAATGTTTATTTCTTGCTCATAAAACATGCAGTATGGTCCTAAATAAAAACAGAGCGAGGCAGCAAGCAGCTCAGTGATTCATATTGCTGCTTCTTTTTGGTCAAAAGATCACACCGTGTTGACATTTGGATTGTATTCACTACCTTTGACAAGTAAGTGTGGTGAGGAAATTGATATTTGTTGTTTGAATGACAATTTCCAACTTTGGTGTATTTCAAAACTCATCAAGAGCCCTCAACAACATATATTAAGAGACTTTGGCCAAGAAGAGAGAAAGAAATCACTTCTTAGAAAAATTACTTTTTGAGGCTATTAAGGAATACTCAAAAGATACTATCTCCCAGCTGGGTGTGGTGGTGCACACCTTTAATCCTAGCACTCAGGAGGCAGAGGCAGGCAGATCTTTGTGAGTTCAAGGCCAGCCTGGTCTACAGAGTGAGTTCCAGGACAGCTGGGGCTACAGGAAGACCCTGTCTCAAAAAGACCAAAATAAAAAGATACTATCTCCCAGCCTACCTTGGATATTTCCCTTTTATTATTTTTTTTAATTTTTTGATATTTCCCTTTTAAAACAGCATTTGAATTTCTTAATTCATTGAGTCCTAGTTATACTACATTTAGGGAAGTTCTATCTTTTAAACAAAATGGCATATCTGTGCAATTTTCAGATCATCAAAAAAAAATTTTAAGAACATTCAGAGACTGTACAAGTTCCTTCTGGATAATATACGTAAATTCCAGAATCATGCTCAAACACCATGATCCTGTCTTTGAAGTTTTATTTTATGAAGGAGGATGACAGATGGAGATGCCTTTCTGTCCTAACAGAGATTTCCTTAATTTCACAGGAAGTAGCCAGAAAATATCGACTGCAGAGATGCCTTTTCTGAACACCCACTCAATAGTAGCTATAAAATGTCAAGGGGGAAAAAAACTGAAAAGCATTTACTTCTATAAGTAAGCCTTGTGCACTAAACCATGAACATCACTGTGATCTTCACCTCTTTGGTTTTCATTCTTCCCCTCTACAAATGTCACCTTCCCTGGCCAGAGACCGAACATTTTAAAAATATCTTTCTTTGTCCATTCATTCACCTTCTTGTTTTAGCTCCATCATTGAGGAAGGCTTTAAATGAGGAGTTAAATTTTATTTCTTTTGAGTTGATACAAATGATCCATCTCATAATTTTAGTTTTATTGCAAACTGTATGTCTGTCATAAGTACAAATTTGTAGATATAATACTTAAGTTAAATATTGTGTGAATGGAATAACAAGTCAGCAGCTTTTCTCCATTATCCAAAGGAACTGAGATAATAACTTCAAAGGGGGAAAAGTTGATTTGAGCTTGTATTTTCAGAGCTTTTAGTTCAGAATGTATGTCCGTTGCTCTTAGGTCTGTAACAAGGCTGAAATATAGCATACACGCATGACCTAGGAAATTCGCTTACCTCACAGCAGCCAGAAAATAGAAAAAGACGTAGGAATGGGCCAGGAGCAAAGTCTGCAACTCAAAGGCACTGCTATAAGTAACCTATTTCCTCTAACCAGCTTCCCAGAAGTCCCTTTCCTGAAAGTCAGTACAGTAAGAACTCAACAATGGAATGACCAATCCACTGATGGAGTGATTGCTTTCAACCATTCCTTTCAATACCTCTCCAAGGTAAGAAGTAAGCCTCCAACACAGGAGTTTTTGATTTATATCTACAGCATAATAAATACACTCTCTTTGCTGAAATCATGCAATACTTAGGAAATTCATCTTCTCATTTCAAATAAAAAATTAAGTGTTAGTAACTTACACAGCAGAGCAATGTATCATAAAATTACTCATGATATATGAACCTTTTTAAAAATTAAAAATTAGAGCTGGAGATATGGCCTAGAGGTTAAGAGCGCCAACCACTCTTACAGAGGATCCAGGTTCGATCCCCAGCACCCACATGGCGGCCGAGAACCGTCTGAAACTCCAGTTCCAGGAGATCTCCAGTTCCAGGGGAATCTGACACCGTCTTCTGACCACCGCGGCATTGCATGACATAGGTGCACAGACTTGCATGCAAACAGTACATTCATACACATACAGAAATAAATAAAAAAATAAAAATTAAAATTAAAATTAAAAAAAAATTTAAAAATTTAAATTAAAAATTAATACTTGGCTAAAAAATATCAAAATGGACAATTGTGTTCTTACAAACAAATACAAGTAGCATTGCAATCACCAGTTAAGATCATAACTGCTTTAATTAGAGAATGTATTTGTTACTTACTCATTGTGGTGACAAAAGAAAGTTCCAGGGTAGAGTCCATTATGGCAGTGAAGTCATGGCAGTGCAATATGTAGTACCACTGGTCACTACATCTGCAAGCGGGAACCACAGAGTGAACACACCTGCCAGTGACCAAGTTTTAAACACATGAGCCTCCAGCTCATTTAAACTACAACCCAGATCATTCTAAATAAGTTCTTGGAGGCTGGAGTATCAGTGTTGCTTGTTCAAATAGCCAGTCTCCTTCCAGCTCTTTTTTTTTTTTTTTTTTTTTTTTACCATCCCTAAGTTATAAGCTTTTTTTAACTCAAGATGATATTTTTGTTGTTTACTTAGTAGTTTGGTGGGGAGATTTGTTTTTGAGACAGGATCTCACATAACTCAGAGTAGCCTTGAACTTCTGATCCACCTGCCTCTAGTGTCACATAGTCAAAGAAAAGAACTCTCCCTTTCCTAGTAACTGTTGGTTGCCAGTAGTTCCTCTGCAAAGGTTGGGATTTCTATTCGTTTCCCTACTTCTGTGCTGGGGTTTTATCTGCTTCAACTTGTATGAGTCTTGTACCTGCTGTTACCATTGTTGTAAGTTCGTATGAGCAATGTTCCAGCTGTCTAGAAAACTCTTTCTATGTGGTCATCAGCGTCTACTTCTTAATTGCTGGTATTACAGGCATGTGCCACCAAGCCTGATTTCTGTGATGCTGGTGATCCAACTAGGTCCTGTGCATGTGAGGTAAGCACTCTACCAAGTGAGCTACAACCCCAAGCCCCCAAATAGCCTTTGAGTGCCTCAAAGCAAAACAGAATTACTGAAGAAAAAACATGTTCTCTAGATTAGATATAGCATCCTTTAAAGGGTGATTCTTCAATGCTTCCATGTAAGATGTCTTCACTTTCCCTCAGTGTAAGTCAGTCACATGCTCTACCCAGTGGCAAAGGAGGAATAAGAAACCTTCTTAAATCAGGTGTCTTTGACCTTTGACACAGACCAGAATCTTTACTAAGAGGGCAAAAGAAAGAACAAATGTTGAGTATAGTTAAGATTCTAATGGGCATTTACAGAATCTGCATTTAAGCAATTTTTAAACATCTTATGTAAACTATTAACAATGAAATTTCATCAGGATCATAACTAGGGTTTTATGAGTTCAAGAAGCCTTTGAAATGGATCTATGATCAAGGCATCAATTACCATATTGTTTATTATTTGGTAAATTTGTAGCTTACTGTGTATAATTGAGGACATTTTCATAGATAATCAAAGTGAATGTTGTAAATAATGCCAGGATCATTGCACACCCTAGAAGAGGTGCCCTTGAGAATGTGATCATTATACAGACTGATCTACATCTGTGAGGTTAAAGTAGCCTACTAGACTCGTTTTTCCATTGAGTAGGGTTTTGTGAAGTGGAATTATTAAGAGATTGCTTCATAACCATTGGGGTTTCTACCTTTATAACCACCACTAATGAGTTGTTTATGTTCCTTCTCCAGATAGAAACCTGAGACTCAGATATATTAAATCATCTGTGAACTATAAGACCAAGCTTGAAATCTCAGTGATATCTTTATCAGGTGCCTATTTCCAGACATCACGAGGGTCTTTCTTTGGAGGTTTGTCTACACTAGCACAGAGTAACTCTTCAACAACTTTTTAGTAACCTGTCTTGCTGAACACAGTTGTCCTGCAATGGTGGCTGTATATTTTGAAATATATTGGTGTAAAACAGGCATGGTGGCGCATGCCTTTAATCTGAGCACTCAGCAGGCAGAGGCAGGCAAATCTCTGTGAGTTCAAGGCCAACCTGGTCTACAGAGAGCTCCAGGCCAGCTGGGACTAAAGGGAGACCCTGTCTCAAAAATAACAAAAAAAAAGAAAGAAATTAATGTATTTTATGTAAATTTCCTTAGTTATATTTTCTCGTTACTGATTTGGAGCAAGTGACATTCCAGACCAGGCTTATAAAAGTATATGAGAACTCATGGTTAAGCTTTCAGGATTCTTATAAATTGGTTATTAAACAGACTCCTTGTTTAAAATTAAATTCTATCTTTTTACAATTAAGCAAATTATATTAAAAATAGAGATTAAGCGGGGCATGTGACACATGCCCTTAATCCCAGCACTTGGGAGGCAGAGACAGGCAGATCTCTGTGAGTTCAAGGCCAGCCTGGTCTACATAGAGAGTTCCAGGACAGCTGGGACTACAGGGAGACCCTGTCTCAAAAAGTCCAAAAAATAAGGGCTGGAGAGATGGCTCAGCTGTTAAAAGTACCAACTGCTCTTGCAGAGGACCTGGGTTTGATTCCCAGCACCCACATGGTGGCTAAGAACTGTCTTTAAGCTGGGTGTGGTGGTGCACGTCTTTAGTCCTAGCACTGGGAGGCAGAGGCAGGTGGATCTTTGTGAGTTCAAGGCCAGCCTGGTCTAGAGAGTGAGTTCCAGGACAGCTGGGGCTACAGGAAGACCCTGTCTCGAAAAAGACAANAAAAAAAAAAAAAAAAAAAAAAAAAAAAAAGAACTCTCTTTAACTCCAGTTCCAGGAGAATCCAATGCCCTCTTCTGACCTCTGCGGCATTGCACAACATGAGTGCACCAACCTACATGCAGACAGTATACTCATACACATAAAAAATAATAAATTTTTAAAAATTTTTAAAAAGACCAAAAACTAAAATAAAATAAAGTTTAAAAATACTAAAAGCTCATCTTTCTTATTTAATGTACTATATTAAACAATTAAAATCTGTTTATAGGATATAAATATCCTATTATGCTCACTTCTTCTGTCTTTCCATCACTGAATTTGATAACAACAGATCAACCAAGGATAACACTGAGGAGAGACTACAGTATTTACACAACAGAAATAATTTGTATGAGAAAACTCATTATTTCAAATGATACCAATCATGTTGGTATCTAGAATCATAAAAATCTTCCACAAACATGTTATATTGTTTAATGATTCATATTCATAAGTATAGGTAAATTACAATAAATTCATTTCAGAATCCTTATTAAAATTTCATTATTTGATATAATGAAAATACTATTTAATGATAAGGGAGTCATTGAATGATATTCAAGAAACATTTATTGGATAGAATAATATATAATATATGTCTTAATTTCAAATACTGATTTATATTTCCATGATTTCCATATACAAGTTACTCATGTCTATGTCAGAAATATTTTATTGTAAAATGAGTGATTTCTTCTAGCTTGTACAAATACCAACAAATCATTAAGACAGAACATAATTATATTCTTTTGTTTTGTTTTGTTTTGTTTTGTTTTGCATGAGTATGAATGTACTGTCTGCATGTAGGTTTGTGCACCCATGTCGTGCAATACCTAGGAGGTCAGAAGAGGGTGTCGGATTCCCCTGGAAGTGGAGTAAAAGATGGTTCTCAGCCGCCATGTGGGTGCTGGGGATCGAACCCAGATCCTCTGCAAGAGCAGTCGGTGCTCTTAACCTCTAGGCCATCTCTCCAGCCCCATAATTATATTCTTATGGAAGGAGAACATAAACTTTAAATCACTTTTCAAGCCATAACACTGTTATTTAAAAATATATAAAATTGAATAAATTGCTTTTTGCCATCAGCTGTGTTGCCACCAGGAGACAGGTGAAATAGATGAACCAAAATAATCCTAGGGCTTCAGAGTTAAATTCACACCATGCATAAAGAAAGAAATTCCTAATAAGACCTCAGCAATCAGAAGGTCAAATTCTGGTTTGTTGTTTTTATGATGGTTCTATGGGATTTTTTTTCTTTCTTTCTCATTTTTTGAGACAGGATCTCCCTGTAGCCACAGCTAGCCAGAACTCACAATAGAGACCACACTGGCCTTGATCTCAGAGAGGCCAGTCTCTGCCTCCCAAGTTCTGGGGCTAAAGGTGTGCCCTACCATGCCAGTCAAGGCAATTTTCTGGTGTGAATCTCAGCTGGCTGAGGAAGGGGAGGAAGAACTGTATCAAGGACATTAAAAAGTACAATATTTGGCATTTATTCATGAAATGGCTTCTGCATCACTTTGGCATAGAACAAACATGTTAGATGCTGTAGGCAAGGAAATTTATTAGTCATTATTCCTGTGTCTCTCCCATTGAACAATAATCAAAAAGTTTTAGAGAGATGCTGGATAAGTACGAAAGCAGTGGTTAAGCTTCCAGAAGTACAAAAATAAAATTTCTTAAAAATTAAATTTCAAAGATATTTTTAAAATGCTTCATTTGTAGTTGATTAAAATCACGTTTTGAGTGGATAAATGGAATTGTCAAATCGTTTTCACAGGAACCAGGTTTCAGTGTGAACAATGGGTACATTGAGAGTTTTGTAATTACTAACATCCTAAATTTTGGGAGAAGCCAGGTGTACTTCTCAGCTTGAGAATGTATTAAGATGAGAATTCTCAGTCCCCAATCAAAAGATATGCTTGCAATAGCTTAAAGAAAGCTTTGCTTGCAACACAATGTGTGTTTATATAAACTTGAAATGCTTAAGATTTGGGAAGATATAATAATACTTTAAATTATTCAAACTGTAACAAAAATATTAAGTATTATATAGAAAGTTCTACTCACTACAACAAGAAAAGCCCCCAAAGAAATTTTTAAATATTTCTTATTGAGCTTTTTTTTTCTTACATTTCGTACAACAGTTCTTGTGGGAATAGGAGTTTACTTGGCTGGAAGCAGGAGAACTGCAGAAATCTGCCCTGGGCCTCTTCATGAGGTCAGGGCAGGCAGTTTTCCTGCCTAGCCTACTTCTGCATATTCCTAACCCTGTGGCCTCTTCCTTTGATGTATTGAGCAAAGATGTCACACCTCTAGCTTACTGTTTACACAAACAGTAAGCTTCAGTAGCTTGGTCATCCTGGTAGGAACCAAGATGGCTCACACTTCCCTTCTCCTCATTTCACATCCTCCTGCCCCTATTTCCTTGCCAAGAGCACAGTAGCCTTCAATATATAGACCTCACTGACAGAAATAAAATGGAGTCACTTCCTCTCAGCTCTCCTCGTGTGTGAGTCTGCTCATTTTTCCTATGGGTGATCTCCTGTGGTTTTCCCTCCCCCCTTTCTTGCAAAAGCAAAGCCTAGAGACTTTGGGCCTGCAGGCAGGAGGCAAGTCCTGGAGCTGAGCCAAGAAAGGAAGAACAGCATGTAGAATGTGATCACAGGTAACTCAAAGACATTGAACAACAAGTTCTTAATCAAATCTAGACCCCCTCCCCATCCATGCCCACCACAAACCTCAACAGACCTCATAAATTCTGTCATATATGTTAAGTTCCATCCAGTCTAACATTTTACCCAGATGTCCTTTGGTGCAAGTTGATCCACTGGAGTCAATTCAGCCTATCTAGAGACCTTAAAGAAAGTCTACTCTCCCTCACCCAGCCATAATCAGTTTCCTACTCCCATGAGCAAGGTTTGAGTAGCCTGAAAACCTGTGTTTCCCTATGTTCATGGACAACCCCAGCTCTTACAATCTTTCTGCCCTGTCTTACACAATGGTCCCTGAGTTGTGGGTGGGTGAGGTTTAATATAGGAGCCCTATCTAAGGACACACTTTCTGCAGTTCCTTATTCTCTAAAATTTAGATAGTTGTGGCCTTCTGTGTGTAACTGTTGTATAAGGAAGCTTTGCTGGTGAGAATTGAGGGATACACAAGGATTCTCTCCATCCCTTGTTCCACTATGTTCTACGAGCCTTAAGTGTAGAGGTTACACTGTAGAAATGTCACCTAGGGGTAGGCATCTCTCCAACATATATTCTCTATGTGGGACCAGTTATGTAACTCTACAATAGCCTCCATTTGTCACAAAAAAGATTCTTTGATGAGTGGTGAATGTACACCTGGCATATAGTAAAAAATTTCATGGCACTGGAGAGATGGCTCGGCAGTTAAGAGCACTGACTGCTCTTGCAGAGGACCCAGGTTTGATTTCCAGCACCCACATGGCAGCAAAGAACCAACCATATTTAACGCCAGTTCCAGGGGAATCTGACACCCTCTTCTGACCTCTGCAGCATTGCATGACACGGGTGCACCTCCCTACATATAGACAGTACACTCATGCATATAAAATTAAAGAAATAAAAAAGGAAATTTCATTTGTCTAGAGATATGACAGAGATAGGGTTTTCTCTAGCCATTTATATTTGCTTATAATTACAGTGCCATCCATGAATTCACTCCCATTGCGAGGACTTTAAGTCTAATTAGGTAGCTGTTGATTACCTACCAGACAATAATATCCCTATGCACTAATAGAGATAGTTTCCTGTGTCAATCCTTACGGTTTCTTGGCTGTAGGACCACTCATTGATTTGTCTTCCATAGCAGGTTGTGTGGCATCCTCTAGAACTATGAGCATTAGTCTTCAGGGAAAAGACCTCCAGGTCAGTTCAGGCTCCATTGCTCCAAGTTCTGTGTCTGAAGTATGTCCTGTCTTTAGCAGTAGGATCTTACCCTCGAGTTCTGAGAGATGACCAAGGGCTCTGGCAATAGCTTCTAAATAACACATATTTTGGGAGTCTCTTGGCCTACTCTGACCAACCTCTCAAAGGGAGTTCTCTCCTATCTGGCACTGCACTCCTTGCCATACAGCCCCCAGGTACACACATGTACTAATGTTCAGACACTGTATGAAGCCAACACATTTCCTTAGGCCTTCCCATTTTCCCATTTTCTATTTGTCTCTCCTCTCCCCAGCCCTGTACAACCTCCCTCCTTCCTCACCAGTCCAAGCGCTCATTATCCCTACCCCCATAGCACCAGCCTCCCCCATCCCCCTCTCCTGAATTCCCCCCTCTCCCTACCCCATGATCCTCTGCATGTCCCTCTCTCCCCCTCCTAGCCTGATACTCCCACTTTCCCCACCTCCCCCATAACATCTGTTCTTTATTATCCTCTTTCAGATTTTTTCATTCCCTTTTCAATTTCCTGGCTCCCTGTGTTACATCAGGATATATACTCACTTATGAGAGTCTGGCATTATGATCCACAAATGAGGGAGAACATACATTCCTTGCTCCACTTAGTATAACAGTGTCTAGATCCACGCATTGTCTGCAAATTTCATAATTTCATCTTTTCTAACTGCTCAGTAGAACTTCATTGTGTAAATGTACCACATTTTTATTATCTACTCCTCAGTTAACATATATTTAGGTTGTTTCCATTTCTTAGATACTATGAAAAGAACAGCAACAAACATGGATGTACAGGCATCTACAGTAGGATGAGTCTTTTAGGTATATGCCAAGGAGTAGTATAACAGGATCATATGGTAGATTCATTTTAAGTTGTTTAAGATTTCTCCACACTGCTTTTTCATAGCCATTGCATGGGTTTACAATCCCACCAGCAGTAAATGAGTGTTTCCCTTTCTCCACATTCTCACTAGTATTTGGTGTCTTTGTTTTCTTGATGTTAGCAAGCCTGACTGGGATAAGATGGAATCTTGAAGTGTTTTTTTTTTTTTGAAGTGGTTATTACCTGCATTTCTCAATGGATGATGACCATTTTAAAAGGAGTATCTTAACAATTTTTATTCGTTCATTTGAGAACTCTCTGTACAAATCAGTAGCCCATTTTTATTGGGATGTTTATTTTCTTGGGCCTTTTTTTTAGGTTTTTGTAGATTCTGGATATTAATCCTCTGTCAGATGTGTGGCATGTGTAGATTTCCCAAACAAATTTTTGAACTTTGTAAACGTGGTGTGATCTTAAGCAAATCATTAGATTTTCTGAAATTAGATTCTTCTGTGTGAAATTATGATAATGCCTCCTGATCTGCTTCAATTTGTTAGAAGGTATTGTTGTTTGTGAGACTTTTCCTGGGGAGAGCAACACATATACACATGTCTACTCACCACAGAAAGGGAAAACATGACGAAGTAATGGTTACCTCAAAATCTAACTTGGTGAACCAATGAGATTTTATTGGGAACAAGGATATGGGTCACTAACAAGAGGGGTTATTTACAGGATCATAAATGACTCAAAAGCAGCTACATCATCCAAATGCCCAACCCAACAAAGTTGACAGTTCATGAGTGCGGCATCGCTAGAACTCTTCACAACTTACAGCTTTGCTGCCCAGACTTCTGCAACGGTTTACTGTTATTTTGGGGGGGTGGTAAATTTCAGCTTTTCCACACATGTGAAGTTTATTTTCTGAGTCTCATGAGCTACCCCCTCCCTCCCATAAAAAACATTTCTGTTCCATAGCAAGTACATATAAGGAAATACATCTGACCCATCACTGCAGACTTGATGTGTTAATAGCTGTGCTAATGGTTGATCATCATTATGGTGGTTTGAATGAGAATGTCCCAGATAGACTCCAAGTACTAGAACACTTGGTCAAATGATGGCACCATTAGGGAAGGTGATGGATACTGTTGTCGCCTTGCTGGAGGAAGTATACCACTGTGGGTGAGTTTCAGAGTTCATATAGCTTTGCGTCACTTCCCATTTTTCTCTCTACTTCCAGTGCGTCCTTGAAGATGTGAGCTCTCAGCTTCCTGCTCCAGCTGCCTTCTTCTACCCTCCCCACATAGTGCAGTCTTATTCCTCAGGAGCCGTGAGCCAAATAAACTCTTTCTTTTCCAAGTTGCTGTGGTCATGGTGTTTTATCTTTGCAACGAAAAGTAACTAATACAAGTATTTATCATGGACTGATGTTCTTAGAAGTTTTAGCTCCTAGTGGGCTTTTCCAGTAAATACTTCTGAGGGAAGGGTTGTGAACTTGAGATAGATTATCGAAATGAATTCTTCCTTTCCCTTTTGTTTTCCCTTCCCTTTTCTTTCTCATTTTCTTAAAAGAAAACGTGAGGGAGCTGAAGAGATGGCCCAGAAGTTTAGAGCACTGTCTGTTCTTGGAGAGAACCCAGGTTGGAATTCCAGCATCTTCTTGTTGCCTAACAACCATCTGTGACTCCAGTTCTGAGGAAATCAATGCCCTCCTCTGACCTCAGAGGGTATTGCTAGACATGGGTTCACTTATGTACATGCAGGCAATATACTCATACACATAAAATAAAAATAATAAATTAAATATTTGGAAAAAGGAAACATAAGAATGTTTCACTCAGAGAACTCAGAGAACATTATGAGATATATATATATATATATATATATATATATGCACATTTTTAAGTGATATAAATTGGAAGGAACAACAACAACAAAAAGGACTGGGTCAAAGAGCTGACTGAAGGTAAACTTCTACCCAAAACAGTAAACTTCTGCATTGAAAATTTTAAGAAACAAGTAAGAAAAAGATGAAACATATGTGTAACAGAATGCATGAGCTCTGGCAGGGTAAGGAGCAGGAATGGATATAAATTTCAGTAAGAAATGTTGTACAAAAGGCACAAATCTTCAACAAACAGTGAAATAAAGAAGAAAAAAGAAAGATCAAAATAAAAGCTTCTACATTGAAAACTTAAAACACTGAAGAAAGAAATTGAGGAATACCAGACAATGGAAAAATTTGTTTTTGGAAGGCCAAGATTAATATTGTGAAAATGGCCATCCTACCAAAAACAACTGATAGATTCAATGCAACCCCAGTTTTTTTTTTTAAATAGGACCTTTCTTCATAGACATAGAAAAAAAAATCTCAAAATTTATATGGAAGTATGAAAGACCAAGGATAGCCAATGCAATCCTGGACAAAAGAATACTACAGGAGATATTACCATTCATGATTTTAAATCATACTACAGAGATATATTCAAAGAACAGCACAGTGCTGATACAGAATCAGACACATAGATCAATGGACTAGAATAGAGGACTCAAATCTAACTCCATATAACGACAGCACTCTGATTTTCGACAAAGATGCCAAGAATACACATTGGAGAAAAATCAGCATTTTCAACAAATGGTGCTGTGAAATCTCGATTTCAACATGCAGAAAAATGAAACTAGATACTTATCCTGCATAAAAGTCAATTTCAAATGGATGAAGGACTTCAACATAAGACCTGATACTCAGAAACAGCTGGAGGAACAGTACACTTCAACTTATAGGCCCAGATAAGGAGTTTCTAGATTTGCTTGTTTATTTTATTTATTTCTTTATTTATTTGTGGTGTGTGTATGTGTGTCTGTGTCTGTGTCTGTGTGTCTGTCTCTGTCTGTCTGTCTATGTGACTGTGTATGTATATGCCACATGTGTGTGGGTGCCTGTGGAGGCAAGAAGAGGGTACTTCGGGGAACTTTAACTCCCTGGTGCTGGAGTTAAAGTTCAGCTTCCAGGACCCACATCAAACAGTTCACAGCTGCCTGTGGTTACAGCCCTACAAGTTGTCAGAGAGGCCTCAGAGGCAACCAGAACAACACAGGCTGTTGCCCCTGCTCTTGTTGCCCACCACAACTAGATGGAAAGATACTATTGCTGAAGACACCACGAACTTTGGTTGCAGGACACAGAAAATTCAGTCTTGAACTGACCAAGAAACTCTCTCCCTGCTGGCCAGCTTTCAAAGTCCTAGAGGTGCTATGCAGCCAGCTGAGGGAGAAAAGACATCAATGGTCTTATCCAGAGCTGCACCCTCCATGTTACAGTATCAAATTGTTAGGCAAAACATGCCCATTGGGCCAGGGGTGGTGGCACATTCCTTTAACCGTAGCACTTGGGAGGCAGAAGCAGGCAGATCTCTGTGAGTACAAGGCCAGCCTGGTCTACACAGCAAGTTCCAGGCCACCTTGCAGGGAGACTCTTTCTCAAAAAGAAAAAAATAATAATAATAAATAAATAAAATGTGCTCATTGTTGCAATAGTGGCAAGACTGTTTATGGGGTAACCCATTGTTTCCTTGATTGGATTTCAGGCCTGCTTCACAAGAATGAATCCATGCCTGGTACCATAAACATGGTAAAAATAAAACATGGCTAGAGAAGCCATAGACATTAGGGAAAAACCAAGTGATGTTGTTTCCTTAAATGTTCATGCTGTCAATTTTTTCTAAATTTATATGTTTATATCCATAGATTTAACTTCTCCCAACCTTAGAGAAGTTTCTTATCACACTGGCTAGTGGTTAATTCACAGCCACATCACTACTCAAAATCCTGAGAATAAATGACAAAGTTCTCAGCATAGATGCTATGTCTATATCAATCCCTCTCTCAGACTCAGGGAACATTGAAGAGGGGGCAGAAAGATGTAAGGGCAGGAGGATGGGCTATAAATGCTGTCCTCTGGCTATGGCATTTTTGTTGCATGCATGAACTCACAGTATCTGTGGTTACCTATGCAAGATCTGTACAAGATCAAGCCAGTTAAACATTCCAGCATGGATTGGAGAGAAGCTCCCAAGGCATCATCCTTAACTGAGAAGCTAATGCCAGTTTCTGGGGAGGAAGAATCACTGTTCTTTAGGAGTGTAGCCAATGGAAGTCTATTCATGCCCCAGTGGATGACCCCACACCTATGTGCATATGAGAAGCAGTTATTGGACTCAGTGGGATAGAGATAGATAGATAGATAGATAGATAGATAGATAGATAGATGATAGATATATAAATAGATACATAGATAGATACATAGATAGATGAGGAAATGATGTGGAGATGTGATGGGGAATCCTGGGGAAGTTTCATTGGGGGAGTGAGGAGTGGACATGATCAAGGTATAATACTGTGTACATGTATGAAATTTTCAAATAACAAATGAAAATTTTTAAAAACTGAAAAAAAGAGAAAATCTATTTCTTCTTACCAATATTGTATTTTTCTTTTTTTTTTTTTTGAGGAATATTTTTTTATTTTTTTCTAATGATTTCAACATCTTTATCCATTGGGGAAATCGCCAAAGTAAAAAGTACTTTGAGTTTCATCTTACCCAATAAGGAATTGCTTAAGCGCCCCCTACCAAAAAAAAAAAAAAAAAAAACAAAAAAAAAAAAAAAAAAAAAAAAAAAATAAAAAAAGATTAAACGCTAGTGGCAGGATGTAGGCGAATTTAGAACACTTACCAAGTACAGGGACTGTTCAGGCCACTTATGAAAAAAAAATTCAGTGTGGATGTCCTTTTAAAAATCTAGCAAAGATTTCCCACACTGATCCAAGCCATACCATTCTTGGGCATTGTCGCAGTGAGTTTGAATGAGGTTCCCCCATAGGATGTAATATTCAGACATTTGTGTCCAGATTGTGGCACTGTTTGAGTCTAGAACGTGTGGCCATGCAGACGGAAGTAAGTTATTCGGGGGCATGGTTAGTAGAGTTAAACAAGCTCTGGTCTCCAGTTCTCTCTCTTTATGCTTACCTGTGCTCTTTGCGAGAGTGTGACCCTCGGCTTTGCTGCTCCAGCTCAAGGCCACCATGCCTCTGACCACACTGGACTCTAATTCCTGAAACCATCAATCATAAGCTCAAATAAACTCTTCCTTTTATAAGGTCCTTGGTCATTGTTTTGTTTATCACAGCAATAGAACAAGTGACTAATTACAGCATATATTAAAGAACTCTCAACCTTAGCAGAGAAACACTTGCTCATCCATGGTCATTGCTACTCTATTACCAATATTGTATTTTTTTTCTTATTTTTCTATGAAATGAATTCTCCTATATAAACTTTTTCCTGAGAATTACCAAAAAATAGCACTACCCATTTAGTCAATTTATATTTTTAATCAAAGTATATATTCGCTGCCTAAGGTTCAACCATCCTTTTTTTTTTTTTGGTATTGTATTTTGAGACAGGGGTTTTTTGTACTTTGATTTTTTTTTTTTGTCTCTTTTTGGAACTCGCTTAGTAGACCAGGCTGGCCTTGAACCCACAGAGATCCGCCTAACTCTGCTCCGAATGCAGTAGTGTCTGAGTGCTGTAATAGCATGTGCACCAATTTGCCCTTAGCCTAACCCATCCTATTTTTACTTTATCCTTTACTTCCCCAAATAATTAACACCTTTCATATAAGGGATCGTGACAGCCTTGGCGGTTTTCTCTAAGATCTAGCTAGTGCTCCTTCTGTGCTGGATCTGTGTTTTTGTGCCCGTTGGATCTCTTCAATATAGTATTACACGAGTCTTCCTCACCATAAGTGGGCTTTAAGTCCAAATTTGGTCGTTGTTCTCACCTGAAGTAAAAGTGCCCAGTGATTGGACGCTGTTTAGGGGAGTATCAAAGCCGTTAAAGGCTGAAGGCAATGAGAACTGACAAAAAAAAAAGTGCAGTATTGGCACAATGTCATTCCTGTGCTTGATTAACACTGATTGTGACTTATTATGCTTTGGAAGCTGAGGATCGAATCATCAATTGACGTTTCTCCCTTAGCAGCTATGTAGTGCTCTCAAAGCTATAGTTTCCTTCAGGGGGAGGTGGCTTCCAGGTCAGTTCCAGCTCCATTTCCTCCAAATCTTGTGTCTGAAGTATGTCCTGTGTTCGCAATAGTCCTACCTTCAAGTTACTGGGAGGCAATCAAGGGCTGTGGCAATAGCCAGTGTAATTTTGGAAATCTTCTAGACTACCCTGGTCAACAATTTAAAGGGAGGTTCCCTACCTGGCATTGTTTCTGTTATGTAGCTTCAGCTGTAAACATACAGTCATGTAGAAGTATTGTATTGTGTATAACTTGTTCAAAAAGATTTTTGGAGTAATATGATTCCCTCTGAATTATTAATATTAGCTAGGGCATTATTATATCTCTCCTCTCTCTGTCCCTCTTTACACTTCCCTCCCACTCCCTCCTTGGTTTAAAGTATCCCCATTCCCCCATTTCTCCCTTGATAATTCACTTCCTTGATTTAAATTCCAGGATCCCAGTTGATTGGGAAGATTCATGGATGATAATTTGCATGGAAGCAGTAATGGTTCTCCCTAAATTCCAAGAAGCTACATAGCCTGCAAAAAAGTCTAGGTACACATGATGTCTCCAATCAATGCCACTGTGAAATTAAGTTTCACTAAGTTAAATTGGGAAAAAGAGCAGGCACATGATAAATGATGCATCAGGTGATGTTAGCATATGATCAGTGATCTGGCATGGATTAAAAAAGATAATATTCCCATGGAGCAGAGGCAGGGGATCTTTGTGAGTTCAAGGCCAGCCTGGTCTACAGGAGTGAGTTCCAGAGACAGCTGGGCTACAGCGGAGACCCTGGTCTCAAAAAGCGAATAATAAATAAATAATAATGAATAATAATAATAATTTCCATGAAGGACATTTAGGATTGCTTGAGCATATTAAATTTCTGAATTAACTATTGTCTTACATTCAAATATATGTTATATTACTCTATTATTATAACAAAACATTAATTCTTCATGACTCAAACAAGAGTGAATAATGTTCTTTGATGACACAAAAAAAATCTGTCAAAATCATATTATGTGTTATACATATTGCATCTGGATCACATGAGTCTTGCTAAAACTGTTACTCATTTTTTTAGACTGAAATATTGGAATTTGATTGAACCAAACGTATGAAGAAAAGCTTGATAGTATAATCAAAAGCTGGTGTATGGGATGAGTCCATCTCTACAAACAATTGGCCTACAAACCAGTTAAGAGAACCTGTCTGGAGAAGTGCTATTATTAACATCATGAGTTTCTCATCTTAGAAATATCCTTATCCATTTAGTAAATTCCAATTGGGTGCAAAGAGAAAGCATTGCATTGTCGCTAGACTGAACTTAATAATTTATTTTAAAGACTTTTTAAAACTTTTTATTTTGATGGCTTTTGTGCATATTCATACATTCATTTTCCAATTCAGTTCAGAGGCATATTTCCCTTTTCCCTTCCCCCCCACCCCCACCCAAAACCGAGATCATGGCAAGTTCTGCCATAGCGTGTCCTGCATATTTCTCTAGGTTTTTTTTTTTCCATTTTTAGCATAAGTGAAATGCCATGATCGTATACACACCATCCTTCATAGTAAACGGCCAATTTGCCAGGCTGTTTTGCCCTAAAACCCCCACAGCCCCACCTTCCAGAGTCAGTGTAGATAAGAAGGGGTTGTATGGTTACAATCAGGATTGATCAAAATGAGTGTTGTAGCCTATATCCCTGTGTATATAACAACCATTCCCCAATCGCAGCCCTATTAACATTCTACCACGCCCCCTTTTCGCAGATTATTCCCTGGGCTTAAAAAAGGGGCACAGCGTGGATGAAGAAGCAGAACAGTCCATCTCTCTGAGCTTGTTGTCTTTGGATTCTCGTCAATTCTGGCTGTCCTTTCATGGGCTGAACAGTTTGTCCAGGAATAACCTTTCGATCCTACTAATGAAGCACAAGCAATTAGATATATAAAGGTATTTAAAACTGCATTAATAGTTATTAGCGTAGGTTACTTTGGTATAGACACATATGTTTATTTTTTGATGATATGTTATCCTGAAATTACATTTTTTCCTGATTAAATATGTACATGGCGTCTTTCTAGTGGTCTATGACATCTCTAAACCTGTAGAGGATGTAAAAGCTTTGTGCATCAGCCATGGGTTATTTCCTCCAAGGAGGAGAGCCTAATAGCCAATTAGATTTGGAATATACAGGCATATGGCTGCCTCTGCTGCACAGTATTTTCACAAGGAGGTGTGTTGTAGCTGGTGTTGGTTGGGAGTCTTGCTTGATTCCAGGGAGACCCGTATTTGCTTTATTGGTTTAGTGGCCTTGGTAACACTCTCTTGTGTTCCAGAGGCCATCTTATACTTGACACTTGTCTACAGCGATACATGTGGTTTAGGACTTTAGTTAAAAGTAAATATGATGTATACTAAACACACATTCGGTTTACAGACTCTGATAAATCATGGTAATGCATCCGAGTTAAAGAGAGATATAAATCACTGTTGTCCGTATTTGTTTTACATTAAAATTTTTAGAGCAAATAACTCTGGATTGGCACATTACAAATGTTCTCTATAAGGTTGTTCCCTCTGGTTGTACAGTATCCACTTGTGCATTCTCTTTAAGATGATTTAACATAAAATAAGTTTTGTCCCCAAGTTAATCTATATAGTCACCCAAACAACATGGGTAATTTTGATTAAATCTGAGCCTAGATTCCACCCTATAGTTATGTATAATTACAACTGTCTTCTGGAGACTCATGGGTCTAAAAAAAAAAAAAAAAGGGGGGGGACAGATAGACAATGAAACCTTCTCGTCAAAAACCTGCAATTCAAATCTTAAAACGAAACTAATGTGGAAAAGATTTGTGTGTTCCAACAGGACAAAATATTTTAAAAGACTTTTGTAAAGGAGGGCTTTGAGCCAAAGGCTTAGTATTTCTGTAGTTTGTGATTTGAATAAAGATCATAGCCTGACTTAGAAACAAAAGTGTTTTAGCAACATTTTCATTTTTTTTGTTAGATGTGCAAGCATAAACCACAATGAAATCCAGAGAAGCAAGCAAGGTCTGTTTTCTTACTGGGCAAGTACAGCTAACCTGGCTGCCACTGCTTTGCCATCCTCCAAAAAAACACGAGGAAGCACAGGCTTTTTTTAACTTTTTCAATATGCGGAACTAAAGATTCAATGTTCTTCTCAGACTACGAAGAATCCTCCAAACACTAATCCTACCATCGCCCTCAGTGCCGATGAGGACTGCTTCTCGGAGAGACATCCGTAGACCGTGTGGGAACCCTGAGCTTAAGACTACTGTGTTGGTTTAGCCTCCTTAGCGGTGAGTAGTGATGAATGTCAACTCCTTGACACCCAACACATTGTATGTTGGACTACCCAAGGCTTGTTTATCATGGAGACCAGCTACTCCAGGGAAGATCAAGACCAGGACATGGTGCTACTGGACCTCGATTTGTGGACCTCATTGGGAAGGGAAAACCCCAGTGTGGGGCACAAAGGCAGGACTGACAGTAGTTTGGGCTCTTTGTCAAAGATGGAAATGCCTCAAACAGGGGACATATTCAGCTGAATATTACTAACTTAAAATAAATAAATAAAAAAAATCATCTACGCTGAAGATTAGCTAAAAAATGATATATGTTCGGCATGCATATATTATGGATATTTGGAGTGATGCCAAATTGGAAGGAACAACCAACAACAACAACAGACTGCGTCCCCCAAAGAAACTCACTAAAATGGTAACCTTCGCTGCTCGAAACAGTAAACTTCTGCACCGAAAATTTTAAATTAAAAGAGGACATTGATAAACTACAGAAAAATAACAATTGGGTGGAAAAAACCATACGCATATGTAGGTCTGTCAGAATATATATAGAGCCTCTGGCGTCACGTCTGCGTACCAATGGTTATATTGATGGGTATAGCTTAGTCGAGGCCTCCCAAGTGGAGAGAGCGGGGAACGGTGTCTAAAGATTCGATTGGAATTTTGTATTCGAAATGCACCAGAGCTGTGGCTCAATAAACCCTAATGGCTTTGGAAAAAAAAAAAAAGTCTTATAGGAAATCTCCATAAAACAGTCCACCCATATCCCCCGACAGTAATCTAATTATCTGCGAGATATGTGAAAGGACAACTATAGCGAAAGAACAAGGAACGTGCAGTGGGATCGTGAAAGATGTGGAGAAAAATGGTATTTAAAATAAATATGTGCTTGTTTTGTTTTGTTTTTTTTTGAGCACAAGGGGTCTCCCTGTAGCCCCAGCTGCACCGGAACTTGGCATGTAGACCAGGTTGCCGTTGAACTCACAGAGATCTGCTTTGCCTCTTTTCCTCCGGAAGTGCTGAGATTAAAGGTTGTGCACCACCATGCCCAGCCATTTCGGTTATTTTTAAAAGCTATTTATACCTAAACAATCTCTTCACTACTAAGCTTGACTTCAAACAGTGAGGATGTTATGGATGAAATGCCAATGTTGACACAGTACACTGGCTCAGAACAGGACGTAGGAAGAACCCGGGACAAGGCGGCAGGGGCCTGCAGCACGTTGGACAAACGTGGAAAACTGGCTAAGTCAAAATAGTTTTTTTAAATGTTTTCTTGAGACAGGCATGGGTAGCACTTCAAAAAACAGAGGCAGGGAGCAATTCTCTGTTTGATCGAGGATATCCTGGGGATGATTTACATAAGCAAGTTCCAGGACAGCCAAAAAAAAAAAAAAAAAAAAATCCTCCAAAAAAAAAAAAAAAAAAAAGAAAGGAAAAAAAAGAAAAGTAGATGGCCTGTTTCTTGCAAGACGGGTTTCCATTTCTAGCACCCACACAGCAACTAACCTAATTGTCCCTAACTCTAGTTCCATGGGAACTGATGCCCTCTCTTCCAACCTCTGCATGGGCAGTGCATATACATGGTGCACTTAAATACAAACAAGCAAAAACACTCATATTAACAAAGAAATTAAAAAGTATATATATATATATGAAACACCTTAACTATGGGTGACGGAATAAAATAGGTTCAAAAAAAGAAAAAATACAAAAAACCCAAACAAGCCTGGAGGAAAAGAAAGAAGGAAGGAAGGGAAGGAAGGACAGGAGGAAGGAGAAGGAAAGGAAGAAGAAGGGAGGGAGGAGGAGGCAGGGAGGAGGAGGCGGAGGGAAAGAAAGGAAGGTGGAAAATGCCAATTTCCCAGTGGAACCTATAGTACATAAGAACTATAACTTGACTACAGACACAAATTAAATTAATTGGCTAATGGAGGCAAGTGCTTTTGGTAATTGTAGGGGAAAAAGATAAACCTTATTATCAAAGGGGAAAATCTGGGTTTGAACTTTATAAACTAAAGTTAAAATCAATTATTTGTTTCTTATATATTATTATGACTAGGTTGTCTTTGGAAAGTAGACTTCAACCAAAATTACATTGCATAGATCTGAAAACTAAAACTAGACATATCTACTATTAACATCAAAGGCCCAAATTGCTGCAGGAGAAATAAAGCGGTCAGTCATTCTCATCAGCCATTTGTGCCTTGGGGGCCTGGAGGAGATGAACCAACATAGCTCTAGAGTTATCTAAGTTTGAGTTCCAATTCTGCACCCTGGGATGGAACACATAGTTCTTCCAAATACACCCTTTCCATGCCATGCCTTGCACGGGACTACTAACTGCCCCAGAATTACAGTAAAGATTTCAGAGGGAGAATATTTGTAAATTATAAACAAATTGATTTAAATGAGAAAAGAATTTTTTTAAAAAATTATATATTTCTTTTTTGCTTTATGCACACACATACACACACAAAACTTTTATATTGAGTTCATTTGAAAGATGTTTTGGCAGGGCTTTATATGAACTAATTGTTGTGTACTCATTTAAAAGTAATTGCTATGATAAATTCTAGGAATAAAGATACTTGGATTAGTCTGCTGTGCTTTTTTAAAAAATTTTTAATGAGTGCATTTCATAACAACATTTCTTTAATCAAATTTAAGACTCATCACCCATCCATGCCCACCCCCTCAGGCCCCCCCCCGTCTCAGGCTCATGGATTCCGTCATACCCAAGTCCTGTCTTGCAATCTCTTTTCTTCAGTCTTTTATGACCTTTTCAATGCACAAGTTTACTTTTTTTTTTTTTTTTTTTTTTTTTTTCTCTCTCTCTCTCTTCTTTGTCCCTTTTGATTTTTTTTTATATTATTTCCAAAAATATGCATATATACACATAAATCAAAATTACAAAATCTGAAAATAAAAAACTATAGGTTAAATTCCAAAACACATTAGAGGATCCACATTTTTTTTTTTTTTT
This sequence comes from Rhizomys pruinosus, assembly GCA_009823505.1. Classification (NCBI taxonomy): domain Eukaryota; kingdom Metazoa; phylum Chordata; class Mammalia; order Rodentia; family Spalacidae; genus Rhizomys; species Rhizomys pruinosus. The sequence continues at coordinate 475,037 of VZQC01001783.1, read as the reverse complement.
TTTGGTCTTTTTGAAACAGGGGTCTCCCTGTAGCCTCTGATGTCCTGGAACTCACTCTGTAGACCCAGGCTGGCCTTTGAACTCAACAGAGATGTGCCTGCCTCTACCTCCCTGAGTTGCTAGGTATTAAAGGTGTGGTGCCACCACGCTTCAGCTTAGAATTCCACATTTTAACATAAAGTTTGCATGCAGGTTTAAAAGAAGTATAAACTGTTATATTCTTTTTTTTTTGAATATTGAAAACATATCTTCCACCCATATATCTAATTACAATGTGTGAATACAATTGGTAGGTCAATTCTAGATCCCATTAAGAGTTTCACATTTTTTTAAATAGCAACAGTGTCTTTCAGATAAATTGAAAATATAATAAGTAAAGTGTGCTTGGCTTTTACGTAAGATATGATTAGACACTAGTACCACATGCAGGAGGCCAATTCCAGTGCTAGGTGCTTTCTACTGTTGCTTCTTTGGATGCATGGATCAAACTAGGGGCCTTGATGTTAGCTCAGCACTGTTCCACTGAGTCACATCCCCACCCAAATTTTTTTAAAAATTTAATTTCTGTTGTGTGTTTGTGTGTTGTGTGAATGTGTGGTTGTGTGTGAGTTGTGTGTTGTATGTATGTGTGTACAACATGTGTAGTTCCCACAGAGGCCAGAAGGAGGGGAAATTGGATCCCTGGATATGGAATCATAGGTGGTAGAGACCTGCCCAGTATGGGTGCTGAGAAACAAAACTTGTGGTTTTCTGGCTAAGAACAGCAAGTGCTCAATAATCACTGAGCTAACCCTCTCCAGCCCCAATATGTGCTTTTATATCCACGAAATTCTGCCATTTTTTTTATTTCTATAAACTGGTTCAAAATGGCTAGTTTTCTCATAAGGTGCTAGTTGTCTTTCCCTTCATTTTATAAAATATAGCACCTTTTATAAAATTTCTGGCATTGTGATGCTAAGTAGAACAGTTATCACCAATTAGTATTGCTTTTGTCTCACAAAAACCCAGGGTCTTCACAGACACGTTGTTCAAAGGTCAAGGTCTTTACTTAACAGTATACAAACAATACTAATAAATGTCTGATTCAACAAAGGTTATTTTCCCAATATGCCACCAACCTGAATATGCTTTATTTAGGATCAAATGCATAATAATTTAGTTATAATCAAAACAACAAATATTTCCCAAATCACAAACAGGTTATTTGTGCTTAAAACTTTTGAGACTATGTTCCTCCCCCAACACCTTATTTTGGAGACAGGGACCTCAGATGAATACCTTGAACTTTTCGACGCTTATTCCCCTTATGTCTTCCTCCTGACATTCGTCCACACCATAAAACACACCCCACTCTCACACACAGACCAAATAAAATGTGTTTTTTAATGTTTTTTTTTTTTAAGACAACTTGGAGACATCACCACTTGTTTAGTTTTTTTGAACAAAGAGCTAGTAGTTTTCCAACAACTGCTAAGAACCTTAGAATAACCTGGACTTTCCTAAAGAGTCAGTGATCACAAGCTGTTGGTCTTTCTTCTCCCTACTAGACTGCTTGACGGTAAAATACACTTTCAGCCTCCCTATGTCTAGACCAATGAATGTAGCCGACTTTAGAGCCCGACCAGAAGCTTTCTGAACATATTAAAGTGAGGAATTCGCGAGAGTTAGTACCTGGGAGGAGTTAGGGTGGAGAGCTATCTCTGTGGCCTGATGTCACAGAGTTTCTGCCACATGTGGTTTAACCAATCACTTGGATACTCCTCCTTAGACAGAATATCTAACTCAAGAACCTTCAGAGGAAGCGTGACATTATAGCTTTTTCACATTTTTTTCGTAAGGGCTGGGAACCTGCTGAAACGTGTTAACTACTAAGCTGGTCCTCAGGAGCTCATGTGTCAGATTGGAAAGTTTTCGACGAATAGCCACTATGCGCGAGTAATGGAGATAGGCTTCTGTGATAGATAGGAGCGCAAGGTCAACTAGAACAACTAAAATTGAGATTAACTAAGCATGTCTGTAGAGACTGAATCTTCTTCCCAACGCTCCATGGCCGCCAAGAAGGAATGCACCAGCATATGTTTTTTTATTTTTATTTTGTGTTCTAGATGATGTATGAATGTACTGTGGCTGCGACATTGTAACGAGAAAGGGTGTCACGCGCCATGTCATTCACTGCGCTGCCATACTTTTACATTGAGGAGGGTGGGAGGGGGTGTCGGATCCCCTGAACTGGAGAGTTAAAACATAGTCTTCTCCGAGCCGGTGTATTCTAACTTAAGACATTTTCACAATCCCTTGCCGTGTCGTTCCAGGTAATCACTCTTGCTCCAGCAATTGCTGGATGGACACTACATCTACACAACCCATACGTATTTTCGGAGGAACACGTGGAGATAAGATTTCAGCATAATTTAGCATTTCGTACCCTGTGGGTACAACAAGTTAGTTCGTCGGCAAATGGACACGTTCAGCGCCAGGGAGCTCAGACGGCAGGGAAGCATGGCAGGGCTAGGTAAGGGACCTGAGTAGGACAAAGTGAAGACTTGATTTGGGACATATTATGGACCCATGTGAGGAAAGTGACAATGTGGAGATCTCAGACTGGCTGCAGCGCCCTGGCTCCTATTGCCCAGAGCCTGTGACTCTATTCCATTTCTTGTTATTTTGTGTCTTTTTTGATAATTTCACTTTTACAAGTGCGTGTAAACATTGACACTAGTATGCAAAGATGTATCGTGGCTCATAGCCTGTTAAAGGTGAGCAGCGTGAGTTAGTTTCATGTCTGCCTCATACCACGATTTGTCGTGCCCAATGCCTATTTAGCGGTTCAAGTTCTTATTTACATTAGAGAAGGTCAGTGTCAATACGAGTGGTATAGTTAAACATTGCTGGGATCCCCGAAACTGGTGCAGTTTTCATTCCTTTATGGATGGTTATGGGTTTCCTGAGACGGCTGCGGGTGGATCTCCGGCCCGCCCAGTGGATGAGCGGTGCTGTATGCAGCACTATAGCCATACAGCAGTCCTATCATGTGCACCCATACGAGCTGGGTCGGCGCCGCCCTCTTACCGCTTATATGCCATCATCTTGACCGACGTCCACCACTCCATTGCACTGCCTTTACTTACATGTAAAGACATACACTTATCTACAAAAGCAATCTGTCACTTGGGACCCACTCATTGTGTGGGCTGGGGTACTCAGAGAGCATTTAAAACCATCCTAATCTATTGGCCCTTCTACTTCAATGAACAATCAAGACAATTACTCCACAGATGTGGGATTCCTATCACACATAGGGCCATAAATCCACCAACACTGGAAGACACTACAATTAGTGAGGCTACTCGACCCCCTTTGCATACTCCCCAGAGGGATGCTTTTACCCATTAGTTGGACACACATTAAAGCCTCTATCCGCCAAGACACTTAGTTGCCATGAGTGGTGGGTGCTAAGTGGGATCGAAACCGTCAAGTGTGCACTTCCCAATGACCACTTATTAAAGGTCGACCTCTTTCAGACAAACCAGCATTAGGCCATCTCTTCCAGGCCCTTATGTAATCTAGTAAGCAAAACACTTTTACATGGTTGTGTTATTACCCTTGCTGTACATGTCTATATTAGTCACCAGGACATGACTAGCTAATGTTGACTGTCCATAGGCTTGGGATGGATGTAATACCGTCAGGTGTGTGCCAATGGCATTTTGCGGTTGGGGCTGTCAGATCTTGGGTGTTGAAAATGTTAAGAGGATAGCGTCAAGCCCAAGGATTACAGTATTTGTTAACAACCCGGACTTATAAATGGGAGTGTAGAGGCTTAACCAAGAGAGGCACCATGAGGATTCCAGCATTCAACATGTCATGCCCAGAAAGCTAGCCTACACAGGTGTGTCACCCATCCAACATTTAACCAATGCCAAACAGATTTGTGCCGGCCAGCCTCCCCTATGCTGTCCTAGGACAACACGTGAGTACTTGGCCACTGCACCCTATTAGGCCTCCTTCCCTAACCACATCCTCTATCGTTGACTCTCCATTTGTTGTGTTTAGAAGCCCTCATGTATCGCAACACTGGCATGGTACCTTTGGGTGGGGAACCTGAGAAGAATGGTGTGTATCGTGATACATAGAAGTAGGTTTGACTAAATCCCCTAAAACAGGCAAGGTAATATTTTATATTAAAATGAAACTAGTATGTATTATTATTCTAATTGTCCAAGGTTGTGGGCGGGTGGGATGAGGTTCTGGACAAGCACAGCACACTTGTGGTTTTCCGGCAAGTATTGCTCAAGATAAATCTAAAGTAATGAAAATTATGTTATTTAAAGTGGATTGGAAGAATTAATGTAAGCACTAGTGTCCAGGTAGCCTAAGGATTAGCCTATGCAGGTTGTGTTAATAGCAAGGCGATGTTGCACCCCCGCGCTACGATAACCTCCTTCAGTGAACGACGAGATGGACCCCTGTGGCAGCGGAGTGAGGGGGGGGGTTCAAGTCCCCCCCCCAGCGGCCCAAAAAACCAACCCCAGTCAAGGGCGTTCTGAGTTGCAACCCAGAGGGTTGGGAAATTGGAACTCCAAGACCAGCAAGGCCAAGCTCTGAGAGTAGACCGTCTTTTCTACCCAAGGATCCAGGTTTCGGCGCAAGTTCTCGGTGGACTTGCGTATTCCAAGATAACACTCCCCCAGTGAGCTCACGACTGTCGTGGTGTGCCTCTCTTTTCTTTTTCGAAAGACCTAGACTTCTGGAAGGAGCCTCAAATAGCAGTAGTGTCAAGAGGGTTAAGAAGGAGTATTGGGATCTACAGGTCTTCATACTGCCAAACGAAGGCGAGCGAGAGAAGACGGTATCTTTATCGCTCACGCATCAGGAAACCCTCCGACGTCACTCCCGTCAGTAACCACGCAGACAGAACAAACTCTCACTCCAGAGCCCATCGTGTACACATAACAAAATACAAAATAAAAAAATAAATAAACATAGGAAATGAACGGTTAACCCATGGGAGCAGCGGCTCTCACACAGTTCACCCACCCCAGGCCAGGAGGCCACGGCCAAGGAGAGGACCACAATGCTAGGCCCTCACTTCCCACCTCCACCCCTTGGACCCAGTGAGGGGAGGCCTGCCCCTTGCACCTTCCAGATTCCAGATGGGAGCTACAGGTGCCTGGCTCTGGAGGCCGAGGAGAGCAGTGAGGACGGGCTGCAGCTCCCTGTCAAGGGGAGAGGTTTGAGTTGTCCTGGAAGAGGAGGATATGTAATGAGGCACAAAAGGGGTCTCGAAAAAGGACAACCACCGAGACACAACACCCCCCCACCCACAGCACACCCCAACCGCATTGCACACACGAATTGTATGTTAAGCAATTGTCTACTTTAGGAAAAATCACCACCTGACAGACACCATTTGCCAGGAAAATAACTTGTGTTAGGATTTCTATAGCTTTTTCCTGTGTGGGCTCTATGTTGAGAGTCAGCTCATGGTCTTACAGCTGCGTAACAGGCTGCCTTCCTCCTGGAGCACCAAGACCAGTCCCAACATGACAGAGCAGCAACCTCATGCCCCTTCAGTGATTTTTTGCTGCAATATCATTGGTTTACGAAATATCATGACTGGTAATTAGTAGATTCCACTCCCAGTTGAATTCCAATCATGACCTAAAAATGTTAGTTAGTGATGACAGGCAGCCCCAGCCCCAGTCCTGAGCCCAAGGTGGCCCAGAAACGAGGTAATAGAAGCAGCGGTTATGGTGTGGGCGATGTAACACTTCTTGTCACTCTTTTTGAGCTACTGATGTTCCATCCAGCTGAGAACCATCCTCCGACGAAGTCTTCAAGGCAGGGTGGCATTAGATAGAGGAGAGTGCATCGCAGAGTCACTTCACGTGGAGGCTAGCGCTCTAGTGGAAGAACCTCTACCGCTGCAGGATAAAACCACAGCTGGTTGTGGTGTGTGTGAAGTTCGTGCCGTGCCCGGCACGACCATGTGCTCTGTGTTGAGCTCTATCGGGATGCTGGATTTCAACAGGGAGGACTCGCTACCTTGGTGTTTCTCTGTTTAAAGACGCCTATAAGCCCTATACTCACCTTGCCGGCCCTATTATCTGGCACATCAACCTTGGACAAAGTGAAAGCACGCAATCTTTCGTCCCGCCATCGAAGCTATGGGTCGTCCGGTGTTCTAATCTAATGCCTCAGCATGGTCAGATTCGATGTAGTACGACATGTGATATCTAAACGCTAATACGCCCTACTTAGGGCTAAATCAGAGAGCATACAGGCCAGACTTCTCCTCGTCACAAACTAGATTGATTTAGGAGAGAACGTGAAGCCTCAGCTGCCCTGCAGATCCATGAACATGGAGTTAACAACCCAAGAGGAAGAGTTATGCATCGCCACAAAATCAAGATGTTGCTTCGGGCTAGGTGTGAAGGAGCCATTCACCTCAAGATAGGTGCAATGATATATTAGGTGAAGACTAAAATGCTTCCTGCACAGGGGTTGAAAGATGGAGGAACACCTGCGGACGAAAGTGCACATAATTTGGCATTTTGGAGGCGTCCTTCGTCCAGTTAATTTATTGGTGCTGTTGGTTGAAAATAATAACAGTATGGGATCTTGACGAGCGAGATAGACGGTTTCAGATGCTTCCTCAGAGTGACGCAGGTGAGGAGTCCTTTTGTGCTATGGCAGGGCTGGTTTTTGAGCCTGACAGTTCTGACCCATCTCTAGTAGAAGGTAGTTAACAAACCCCTTATCGTCAATCCTGGGGCTTTTATGTTGAGGTCCAATGAAAGTGCCGATTTAGCGTATTTAGTCTGGCATGTGATCTGCTTTTTTCTCATATTCAGGTTTTTTTTTTTTTTGTCTTTTTCGGACAGATTAGCCCAAGGCTCTTCTGTAGCCGCAGCGTCGCGTATTTCTGAGTGGAGTAAATGGCTGCACTCTGTAGACCAGGCTGGCCTTGAACCCTCACCCCAATAGGAGTTCCGTGCCCTGCCCTATCACTCATCTTTCTCCCGAAAGCCTGCATATCGTACTTGTAAGAACGCACTCTTTTGTATTAAGACCCGTAACTATGTGTGGATAGGAAGGAAATGTAACATATGACTCTGCTACTTCAATACTAAAACACATAAGAGAAGATAGAGGTTAGCCTTATTTGAACTCTACAGATATGGCGGGTGCCCTCCTCCATTCCCCAAGGCCGATGTTGATATGCAGGAGAACCCACTCTAGTGATTCAGTGCACATTTTATGCCCTTAGCAATGCATTGTCACTTGTGATAACCTAACCCGACCAGGGCCCTTCGCGTTCGTTCATTTTATCTGCGGCGTTAGGCTAGTGAGTGACGGGATTAGCCAACTTCTTCACCGTCGTGTGCCGGGTGTCTCCTGTTGAAGATCGTTTCCTCAGCTTCCGAGTGGGTGTCCTTTGAGCTGACGGGTCTCCGATAACAGACAAACCACTGAAGATAACAGCGTTTCAATGTGTACTCACCACAAGTATGTCTGCCGTCGTGTACACAATGCTTGCGTGCTGGATCCTCACCAGCTTATTCCTTAGCCCACTCTGCTCCTCTTCGAGTCCTAAAGATATCATTTTGGTGCTTCTGGATTCTACTCTCCCCAGACACTGTTCTCTTGGATCATGACCCCCCTCCAATCAATGTGTGCATCAGTCTTCTCTCAAGATGTGGCCACCCAGCAGGGAAAGCATCCTGTGTACCACCAGGCAAAGAAGGGACTTCAGCGCCCCTAGGGCGGGCAGAGGACCCCAGAGTTGGCCTAAATATGGGTCCAGGAGCCGAAAGCCCAGAGACCTTGATCCTTTCCCTCATACCAGCGGGGTCTGGAGGCTAGGGACCTGCTGGGAGTCCAAGGCCAGTCTCACTACGCAAGAGTCCCAGTTTAAGTATTGCACAGTTAATTATTTAAATGATATGTCTGTATATAATTCATCAAGCAAGCTTGACAAACCATGGTACCTAAAAAAACATGAAGCGCCTGTGTAGGGTTGCCAACTGGCTAGATGTGACCCTGTTTGAGTGAGATTTTACAGTCTCTACTTCTTTTCGCTCTTACTCTAAAAAATATGAGACAGAATCGCGTGGTTACTTAAGATGATTTGTCATGCTACACTCCACCAGCGGTCCTTGATGTTGCGGTATCGATCTGTCTTGGTGAAGCCCTGCAGGCCGTAAATATCCGGCTGTGCGGGAGAAGAGTGTCGACCTCATAGTACAGGGGGTGTGCGCTTCTTACATTCAAGACTCGCGTAGGCATACCCAGTGACGTTTTATGACATTTGACTGGAAAGTGCCACTCCAAACACCAGCTTAGAGATATTGGACAAAGGGACAAATAACCAGGAACAATAACATGTTATTGTGTTACGTGTCTAACGTGTCCAGCGTTACCTTTCATTTAATGGTCTCGGGCTTTGCCTTTATGCCATGCTCAAAGTGCCTTGTACGCATGTGGAAGGGATCTTTTGTATCGGGGTCCTTCCGCGAGGGAGTACCCTCCGTAGACATGTGGAAGAGGACTGACGACACTTTTCAGTCTTAAAGACTGCACCCTGGTTTGGGAGCACTGGTGGCCCTACACAGTCGGGTGTGTTGCGGTATGTGCGAGTAGATGGACGCTTATTCTTCCCTTGTCCTTCTCTATCAAGAGCCGCCTAACCCCATAGGTCACTAATTCACCCATAGATTAGCTCAACCATGTGAGCTTTATATGCACTCGGCACTTAGGCGTAATATTTTTTCTAGAATGGAGTAAGAGACATTACTAAGGGCGTCATGGGTTATTTTTATAGTAGATTGGGCTTGGAGCTACCCATATTTACCGGGTTGCTTGGCCTCACACACTTGGACCTCTTCCCCCAAGCTCACATCCTCGTGAGTGCTTCGTCATAGTAATAGATATTTGTCACTGTTTCAATAGTGCCTTTCATGTCCATCTTTTAGCCTCGTTACGATTCTAGTCAGCGAATGGGAACACTAGGCGCGTATGGATAGGGCTTTCGGAGGGAGGAGAGAAAAGAGAGACANTTCTCACATATGCACGCCTTAATCCTGAGAGAAAACAAGTTAACTGTCATACACTGCAAAGTGCAAATGTGGAGTTTGCTTTCAATCCCAGAAAATTTGATCTCTGTAATAAAAAGAAAAAGAACAAAAAAAAAAAAAAAAAAAAAAAAAAAAAAAAAAAAAAAAAAAAAAAAAAAAAAAAAAAAGATAAACGCTAGTGAGGATGTAGGGAATTTAGAACACTTACCAAGTACAGACTGATTCAGCCACTATGAAAATCAGTGTGGATGTTCCTTAAAATCTAGCAATAGATTTCCCACATGATCCAGCCATACCATTCTTGGGCATTGTGGTGGTTTGAATGAGTGTCCCCCATAGGCTGTAAGTATTCAGACATTTGTGTCCAATTGGTGGCACTGTTTTTGGAGGTCTTAGAAGGTGTGGCCATGCTAGAGGAAGTAAGTTATTGGGGGCAGGCTTAGTGAGTTTAACAAGCCTCGTGGTCTACAGTTGCTCTCTCTCTGCTTCCTGTGCTCTTTGCGAGATGTGACCCTCGGCTTGCTGCTCCAGCTCCAGCCACCATGCCTCTGACCACAATGGACTCTAATTCCCTGAAACCATCAATCATAAGCTCAAATAAACTCTTCCTTTTATAAGTTCCTTGGTCATGGTGTTATCACAGCAATAGAAAAGTGACTAATACAGGCATATATTCAAAGAACTCTCAACCTTAGCAGAGAAACACTTGCTCATCCATGGTCATTGCTACTCTATTACCAATATTGTATTTTTCTTATTTTTCTATGAAATGAATTCTCCTATATAAACTTTTTCCTGAGAATTACAAAAAATAGCACTACCATTAGTCAATTTATATTTTTAATGCAAAGTATATCTTGCTGCCTAAGGTTCTAACCCATCCTTTTTTTTTTTTTTTTGGTATTTTTTGAGACAGGGTCTCCCTTTTAGTACCTTTTAGTGTCCTGGAGCTCGCTCTGTAGACCAGGCTGGCCTTGAACCCACAGAGATCCGCCTACCTCTGCTTCCCGAGTGCTGTGATTAAAGGCATGTGCCACCAAGCCCAGCTAACCCATCCTATTTTTAACATTTATCCTTTACTTCCCCAAATTACATTTATATAGGGATGTGACAGCCTTGGGGTTTTCTCTAAGATCTAGCTATCTCCTCTCTGGATCTGTGTTTTTGGCTTGGTTTATAGTATTACACGAGTTTCCTCACACTAAGTGGGCTTTAAGTCCAATTGGGTAGTTGTCACCTGAAGATAAAAGTGCCAGTATTGGGCTGTGGGGATAGCAAAGCCGTTAAAAGGCTGAGGCTAAGAACTGCAAAAAAAAGTGCCAGTATTGCACAATGTCATTTCCTGTGCTTATTAACACTGATGTGCTTATTATGCTTTGAAGCTGAGGTCGAATCATCAATTGACGTTCTCCCTTAGCAGCTTATGTAGTGCTCTACAAAGCTATGAGCTTGTCTTCATGGGAGGTGGCTTCCAGGTCAGTTCCAGCTCCATTCCTCCAAATCTTGTGTCTGAAGTATGTCCTGTGTTCAGCAATAGGGTCCTACCTTCAAGTTCTGGGAGGCAATCAAGGGCTGTGGCAATAGCCAGTGTAATTTTGGAAATCTCTTAGACTACCCTGGTCAACAATTCAAAGGAAGGTTTACCCTACCTGGCATTGTTTCTTGTTATGTAGTCTTCAGCTGTAAACATACAGTCATGTAGAAGTATTGTATGTGTAAACTGTCAAAAGATTTTTGGAGTAATATGATTCCCTCTGATATTTATATTAGCTAGGCATTATTTATCTCTCCTCTCTGTCCCTCTTTAACCTTCCCTCCACTCCCTCCTTGTTTAAAGTATCCCCATTTCCCCATTTCTCCCTTGATAATTCACTTCCTTGATTTAAATTCCAGGATCCCAGTTGATTGGGAAGATTCATGGATGATAATTTGCATGGAAGCAGTAATGGTTCTCCCTAAATTCCAAGAAGCTACATAGCCTGCAAAAAAGTCTAGGTACACATGATGTCTCCAATCAATGCCACTGTGAACTTAAGTTCACTAAGTTAAATTGGGAAAAAGAGCAGCACATGATAAATGATGCTCGGTGTGTAGCATATGATCAGTGATTCTGTCATGGATTAAAAAAATAATATTCCCACTTGGGAGGCAGAGGCAGGTGGATCTTTGTGAGTTCAAGGCCAGCCTGGTCTACAGAGTGAGTTCCAGGACAGCTGGGGCTACAGGGAGACCCTGTCTCAAAAAGCGAATAATAATAATAATAATAATAATAATAATAATAATATTCCATGAAGGACTTTAGGATTGCTGAGCATTTTAAATTTCTGAATTAATATTGTCTTACATTCAAATATATGTTATATTACTCTATTATTATAACAAAACATTAATTCTTCATGACTCAAACAAGAGTGAATAATGTATGACACAAAAAAATCTGTCAAAATATTTATGTGTTAACAATTGAGGATCACATGAGTTGCTAAACTGTTTACTCATTTTCTATAGACTGAAATATTGGAATTTGATTGACCAAACTATGAAAAAAGCTTATATTAATAAAAGCTATTATAGGTCCATTTAAAAAATGCCTACAAACAGTTAAGAGAACTTCTGTAGAATATGTATTAACATCATGAGTTTCTCATCTTAGAAATATCCTTATCCATTTAGGTAAATTTCCAATTGTGGTGAAAGAGAAAGCAATTGCATTGTCGCTAGACTGAACTTTAATAATTCTATTTTAAAGACTTTTTTTAAACTTTTTTATTGATGCTTTGTGCATTTCATACATCATTTTCCAATTCAGTTCAGGCATATTTCCCTTTCCCTTCCCCCCCACCCCCACCCAAACCGAGATCATGCATTCTGCCATGACTGTCCTGCATATTTCTCTCAGTTTTTTTTTCCATTTTTTAGCTATAAGTGATAATCCATGAGTACAAGCATCCTTCATGTAAAACCAATTTGCAGGCTGTTGTGCCTAAACCCCCACAGCCCCACCTTCCAGCCGGGAGTGAGGGGTTGTATGTTCAATCAGGTTAATCAAATGAGGGTCCAGACTACATTGCTGTAGTTTCACCATTCACCCCAATCGCAGCCCTTACATTCTACCACGCCCCCTTTCTGCAGATTATTCCCTGGGCTTAGAAAAAAGGGCACAGGGGATGAAGAAGCCGAACAGTCCACTCTCTTGGAGCTGTTGTCTTGGATTTGGTCAATTCTGGCTGTTCCTTTCATGGGCTGACAGTTTGTCCAGGAATAACCTTTCGATTCCTACTAATGAAGCACAAGCAATTAGATATATAGGTATTTAAACTGCATTAATAGTTATGGTAGGTTACTTTGGTATAGACACATATGTTTAGATGATATGTTGATCCCTGAATTACATTTTTTTTCCTGTTAAATATGACAGGGGTCTTTCTGTGGCTTATGACACATCTCCTAACCTGTAGAGGATGTAAGCTTGTGGCATCAAGCCATGGGTTATTCCTCCAAGGAAGAGAGCCAAATAGCCAATTAGATTTGGGATATACAGGCATATGGCTGCCTCTGCTGCACAGTATTTCCAGGCAGGTTAGGTGTAGCTGGTGTTGACGGTGGAGTCTTGCTTGACTCAAGGGAGACCCGTATTTGCTTATTGGTTTAGTGGCCTTTTGGTAACACTCTCTGGTGTTCCAGAGGCCATCTGTATACTTGAAACTGTCTACACGGATACATGGTGTTTAGGACTTTAGTAAAAGTAAATATGTGTTACTAAAAACAACATTGGTTTACGACTCTGATACTGGTAATGCATCCGAGTTAAATGGAGATATAAATCACTGTTGTCCACATTGTTTTACATAAAATTTTAGAGCAATAAACTCTGGAATTGGCACATAAAAATGTTCTCTATAGTTTCTCTGTTGTACAGTATCAACTTGTAGCATTCTCTTTAAGATGATTTAACATAAAAATTAAGTTTGCTCCCCAAGTTAATCATATATAGTCACCCAAAACAACATGGATAAATTTGATGAAACTTGAGCCTTGATTCCACCCTATAGTTATGTATAATACAACTGTCTTCTGGAGATCCATGGGATAAAAAAAGGGGGGGGTACAGATAGACATGAAACCTTCTCGTCAAAAACCTTGCAATTCAAATCTTAAAACTAACTATGGGAAAAGATTTGTGTGTTCCAACAGGACAAAATATTTTAAAGACTTTTTAAAGGAGGGCTTTGAGCCAAAGGCTTAGTATTTCTGTAGTTTGTGATTTGAATAAAGATCATAGCCTGACTTAGAAACAAAAGTGTTTTAGCAACATTTTCATTTTTTTTGTTAGATGTGCAAGCATAAACCACAATGAATCCAGATGTATTTATGAGGACATTGTGTAGTTATGGAATTCTATCCGGATGTCTAACCTGTCAAAGTGACATGATAATGGAATTTTCTGTATATATTCTCAGAATTACAATTTCTTGATGTTTCTCTCTCCAACCCAGCTTAGTATTAAAAAAAAGAATGCAAAGTACTTAAAGAATGAAGTACAAGAAATAAATGAACAAAAGAGTATGTATGAAACTGCCCAGGCTTATAATCAAACAATGGCATGGAACACAGAGCCAAGAATGGTTCCCATAGTGGCTATGGAAGTGCAGGCTGCAGAAAAGATTGGGCTTTGTAAAGGAAAAATAGCATCAGGAGAAAAGAAGGAAATTTTGAAGTATCTACTTACGTTCCAGACTGGTGTGAAAATTACACACATATACTCTTAAATAACTTCAGATGTAATTTTTCCCTTCTCAGTGACCAATATAGTTCTGATAATCAAGTACATTCTCAACATTTTCTTACTGAGCAGCATTTAACTAAAAATAGGTATTTTAAAATGTCAGTGGAAACGAAATCTTTAGGAAGAAAAACAAGTTGGCAGCTTTCCAAACATTTAAAACTATAGGTTGCCATTGTTTGGTTGTACTGCATCAGCACTCAGCTTGAGCTGCACTGAACGCATCTCAGGATGAAGAAGCAGTCACCAGTGGAACTCGGACAAAAGAAAAAAATCATATACCTCAGAATAATTTAAGAGCATGTCTGAAAAAATGTCATTCAAGTTCTCATGTTTCAAAATTTTAGGAGAAATATTAAAAATATTAAATAATCAGCCGGGTGTGGTGGTGCATCCCTTTAGTCCTAGCACTTGGGAGGCAGAGGCAGCGGATCTTTGTGAGTTCAAGGCCAGCCTGGTCTACAAAGTGAGTTCCAGGACAGCTGGGGCTACAGGGAGACAGTCTCGAAAAGACAAAAAAAAAAAAAAATTAAATAATCTGTTCCAGATAATTTTTACTATCTTAAATTTAAAAGTCTGTCAAGTCACTGCATTATCTGTTATTCAAATTTTAATTTTGACTATTTATTAAATTAATATTTTTGAATTCTATGTACCTGACATACTTTCCCAAATATTACCATTTATGAACACATAATATAGGTTCATGCTTTCCTTTGTGTGTGAAATGTGAAGGCATTCAGTGATGGGTCTCAGATGCATAATATAAGCAATTACTATTGGAGAAACCGTGTATGTGACAGTCTGAAGGGGGGGTCATGCACTAATATGTATATTTATGGAAATAAGCAAGGTAATGTTATGATATAGGTATAATTTTAGATTGCATACAGGGTAATTTTGAAACAGTACTAATGTTAAAATATCAGGCTTTACAATTCGGGGTTTTACTTGGAACATGTTGTTTAAGCCATACGTTGCTGCATGATTGAAGTTATTCTAAATAACCCTAGATATAAGAGGGGGCGTGGTAGAATGTAAGGGCTACGATTGGGGTGAATGGTGAAACTACAACAATATAGACGGGACACTCATTTGATCAACTTGATTGAACATACAAGCCCCACCCCCCACTGCTGGATGGTGGGACCCATGAGCTGTGTGGGTTTGGGCACAACTTCTCAGAAATTGATTTTACATGAAGGATGCTTGTACTCACAGACTATCACCAACTGTTTAAAAAAAAAAAAGGAAAAAAAAAAAACAGAGAAAGACTCAGAAAAGTTATGGCAGAATGCATGATCTGGGATGGGTAGGAGTGGGGGGGGAAGGGGATATATGCCTGAACTGAATTGGAAAATTATGTATGAAATACACAAAACATCAATAAAAAAATTAAAAAATTAAAAAATAAAACCTCAAAACTATAACTGCATGTTAAAGAATTTTGTAGATTTCCTCACTATTAATTTGGAAATTTAAAAAGTGAGATTCTTGTTTCACATTCAGCAAAATACTTGTCATAGGCATCATTAAACTGACTATACAAATGACAGAAGCATTCATTCCAGATTTTTCTCTCAGATACAGTCATATAGTTTTAGAGATTATAAATATTCAGAAAATCTAAAGTAAGCATACAGGGTCAGCTAAATTTTCATCATAGCTTTGCAAGGTCATATTTTATCAAGAAAAGAATAGTAGTCACCGTGTTTCCAGGAATGTGAAATATTTACATAACTAACCCAATATATTATATCAAATTTAAATTACTATGTGACAAGCTTTCATTATTACATTACTGAAATACACAAATTATACAAAAGCACTTGGGCTTGAGGGTAAAATCCCATTAAACACATTTCTCTCTCTTTTTTTTATTGATGCTTTGTGTATTTCATACATCATTTTCCAATTCAGTTCAGGTATATATCCCCTTCCCTTCCCCCCACCCCATCCCTACCCATCCTAGATCATGCATTCTGCCGTAACTTTTCTGCATCTTTCTCTGCTTTTTTGTTTTGTTTTGTTTTCATTTTTTTAACAATAAGTGATAATTTGTGAGTACAAGCATCCTTCATGTAAAACCAATTTGTAAGCAGTTGTGCCCAAACCCACACAGCTCATGGGTCCCACCATCCAGCAGGGGGGGCTTGTATGTTCAATCAAGTTGATCAAATGAGTGTCCAGTCTATATTGTTGTAGTTTCACCATTCACCCCAATCGCAGCCCTTACATTCTACCACGCCCCCTCTTCCGCAGATTGTTCCCTAGGCTTAGAAAAGGGGCACAGGTGGATGAGAAGCAAAACAGTCTACTTTCTCTGGAGCTGTTGTCTTGGTCTCTAGTCAATTCTGGCTGTTTTCTTTCATGGGCTGCCAGCTTGTCCAGGCATAACCTTTCGATCCTACTAATGAAGCACATGCAATTAGATATATAGGTATTTAAACAGTATAATATATAGCCTTTCGATCCTACTAATGAAGCACACGCAATTAGATATATAGGTATTTAAACAGTACTAATTGTTATGGTAGGTTACTTTGGTATAGACACAGATGTTTGGATGGTATGTTAATTCATGAATTACATTTTCTTCTGTTAAGTATGGCAGGGTCTTCTTGTGGTTTATAACATCTCCTAACCATTAGAGGATGTAAGCTTTTGGCATCAGCCATGGGTTATTCCTCCAAGAAGAGAGCTAATAGCCAGTTAGACACACACACAACACAAACACATTTCTACACTTAAAATTATATCTGTTCACAGAAAACAAATTATTAACTTATTTAAAAATTGAAGCTGAGGAGTGGCTACACAAGAATGTGAAGATATAGCAACTAGTCTAGCCTCCTACAGTAGTACTTTGCCTCACAATTATCTTCCAGGTTTGTGAAATTCCTATTGCACGCTTGAGGGTGAGCACTGAGTGTAGATTTGTTGTTCTTTGATTGCTCCTAATCTGACACAGTGCATTATTTCATAATGTTTATATTTATAAAATGGCTAGAAGATGGGTTGCAGAGGAATTTCAGTCAGTAAAGTGCTTACAACACCATCATAGGGACCTGATAAACTTCTACCATGTTTGTTCAAGAAAAAAAAAAAAAACCGCCATCAACAGACCCATACCAAAGGTTTATGAGTATTTATTACAAACCATGCATATGAATAGTAAGAATGTGCATTCTTCTATTATACGCCTAATGATAACACCTAAAATATTTCTCATACTATATTAATCAGAACCTGTCAAATAAATTCCAGGGAAGAGGGCCAACTTTGTGGACAGCATGTCTGTGGACTAGTTTCAGTAAACTCTGAAACTGGAAACTGGGCAGCAATATCTATAATGTCCCTGCTAGATCAAAGAAACTTGTTATTACAGAGCAGATTCTATGTGTTTGTGGGGAAATATTCATTATGGCACCTTTTAGAGAACTGTGGGGTCCCAATGGCTGAGTACATGACTTTTTTTTTTCAAAATCCTAAGGTAAGAATATCAAATCCCATTTGATTTATATGTTAAGGCATCTCAAATTTCCTGGTCACAGACATATTGGTTGGCCACCCCAGGACTTCTAGACTTTTAATATGGACGCTGTTATTTATGATTAAGCTGTTCAATCAAGTATTCACAAGTATCCTTAACTCATGGTTGCTGAAGGCTGGAATTTCAACCTCTTCTGCTAACTCATTAAATTCTAATTTTTACCTAAAGAGATCTAGAAAATGAAAGCAATCAGCCATCTTTTTGAAAATTAGATTTAATGAAAGAAAAGAAAATGATAAAAATAAGATATCTATGGTTAAATGTACTTAAGGTTTTAGTCAAGCATTGCTTTTGCTGCTTTCTATGTTGTTATCCCCTTTAGAGAAGCTATTCAAAACATCTGCTCTTCCACTCAGTGCCCTGTAACTTTCATATATCTACTTATTTTACTTTAAAAATATTTGTAGTATGGGGCTGGAGAGATTGATCAGTGGTTAAGAACGCTGACTGCTCTCGCACAGGACCCAGGTTCGATTCCCAGAGCCCACATGGTAGCTAAGAACCGTCTTTAACTCCAGTTCCAGGGGAATCCGACACCTCTTCTGACCTCCACAGCATTGAATGACACAGGTTCACCTACCTACATGCAGATAGTACACTCATACACATTAAAAAGAGTATTTGCTAAAGTAACCTACCATAACTATTAGTGCTGCTTAAATACCTATATATCTAATTGCTTGTTCTTCATTAGTAGGATCGAAAGGTTATTCCTGGACAAACTGTCAGCCCATGAAAGGAAACAGCCAGAATTGACCAGAGTCCAAGTCAACAGCTCCAGAGAGAGTGGACTGTTTTACCTCTCATCCACCTGTGCCCCTTTTCTAAGCCTAGGGAACAACCTGCGGAAGAGGGGGCGTGGTAGAATGTAAGGGCTGCGATTGGGGTGAATGGTGAAACTACAGCAATGTAGTCTGGACACTCATTTGATCAACTTGATTGAACAAACAACCTGTCACCCCCCACTGGATGGTGGGGCTGTAGGTGTTTGGGCACAACAGCCTGCAGATAGGTTTTGCATGAAGGATGCTTGTACTCATGGATTATCACTTATAGCTAAAAATGAAAAAAAAAAACTGAGAGAAAGATGCAGGACAGTTATGGCAGAATGCATGATCTGGGATGGGGTGGGGGTGGGGGGGAGGGAAAGGGAAATAAGCCTGAACTGAATTGGAAAAAATGTATGAAATGCACAAAGCATCAATAAAAATTAATTAAAAAAAAAAAAGAGTATTTGCAGTATATGTATCTCTATTTCTGTATGTGTGCATGTGTATGTGTGTGCACATTACACATATGTGTAAGCCTACAAGGAAGTCAGCCTTGGGTGTACTTCCTCAGGATCCATCCACCGTGTTGATTTGTTGTTGTTGTTCTTGTTCTTGTTCTTGTTGTTTTCTTTTTTTATTTAAAAAGAGCAGAATCTCTCACTGGAACCTCAAGTTCACCAATTGGGCCAGGCTAGATGGTTGCTGAGCTCACAGAATCGACCTGTCTAGACCTTCCCAGTGCTGTTATTACAAATGTGTGCCATCATGCCCAGCTTTGTACATGGGTGGTGGAGATCAAACTCAGCTCCTCATGATGGTGCAACATTTTGCTGATGGAGCTATCTTCCCAGCTTACCATGTGTTCATTTATGGGATCTCATGACATCAAGCAGCCTTTCTTCCATGGCCTGTGCTTCGGTTCCTGCCCCCTCAGTTCCTACCTTGGGCTCCCTAAGTGATGAACTGTGACCCAGGAGATAGACGTAAGATGAATAAACGCTTTCCTCCCCAAGTTGGTTTTGGTCAGAGTGTTTTGTCAAAGTGATTGAAGGCAAAGTAGAATAGCAGATACTGATGTTGTCAATATGCATATCTTATCATTATGCATGAAGATACTTTCAGCATGACAAGTGAGAAGGATAATATGTTGGTAAGAAATTTTCTCCCAGTGAGTATCCTAAGATGATACTGTTTCAATGTGAATGACAGGGTTCACTGAAGAATCATGTGCATTCATTATCATTTTTCCTCCAATGAAAGAATGCAAGTTCTTCCAGCTTTTCTATTGCACATTGGAATTTACATACCACTACCACACTGAAGTCAACTACTAGATAACAGAACTGATCAAAATAATTTGGAGGAATAAACTGTGACACAGTATCTTAACATAGCTGAGACTTTAAAATATTTGATAGATCAGTAAGAAAAGAACCTATGTTTTCAGAAATTATCATAAAAATTTGCAAGTAAAGTTAGGGATGTTTGTAATGTAGCTTCAAACATAAATAATCAGTTTTATCAAAAGTAAGATTCCAATAATTTTTACTTTATTACAATAGTCTATTTTATGGAAAACTATAAAGAAAACTATAACTTTATATTATTACACAAAACTTTAATAATATAATGTTTAGCAAAAACCGATTAAACCTGATGATTTTCTGTTTAAGCTCCATCGAGCTTGGCTGACAAAATGCCAGGTCAAGTCAAAATTTTATGGGAGGTTCCAAGATTAGAAGTTAAATATATTCCACAAGAGTGGGGAAATACACCTGCTGGATTGCCAAGGAGCAGAGAATTCGTCAGGGGGTGACCTTTCTCTTCAAAGAAGCAAATGGTAAACTCTTTCAGCCAGGTCTCTGTGCTGGATAATCTTTCATCTTCTATTGTGAAGCCAAATGAGACTATTCCTTTAATATCTTAGTGCCAGACAATGGCATTCATACTTAAAAACCAAGTAAGTAAACCAACTCATTTAGTCACACAAAGAAGTTTTGTAATTTGAAAGAAAAAATTAAAAAGAGACAAGAGGTGATACAACAGTAAAAGATAGTTATATAATTAAATCACTTGTACTGGGTTCACCTTAAAAGGAGAAATGCTTAATCCACTCTCCCAACTCATATAACCTTGCAAGGGACAATTAAGCCTGCTACAGATTGCTGGTAACACTGATCCCTTCTTGTGAAGAATAATTGAATTTTACTAAATCACTCTAAATCCTTATAAAAACTAACACCAAAGGCTTATAAAGGACTGTAAAGAATAAAAAATAAAGGAGGAGAGCATTGTTTGGAGTTGGTTTAAAAGCTTCAGTATCTAAATTAGAAAAAAAAAATACGATGGAAAATTACTTTCTTATTTAGTATTATTTTGCCATGTAATTATTTTTTAATTTTGTTAATAATGTGAGCAATTTTAAGTAATTCAAAGCTATTTTATATAACTAGTTTAATTTTTTTCTACCAAAGATAAACTATGAAGTACTATACAAGGAAGTTATTGGCACTTCAGAGGGTTCTGAGTGTTTCTGTTTACCAAAATACACCCTAGGACTTGTAGTGGAGAATGCAGGACAGTGTTTATCGAGTAATGTACTCTACTGGATCTCCTATTGAATTTTTATTTATAGGTTTATAAGAGTCATTAAAGACAAAAAAAACGAGTCATTTAGTGGGGAGATAGCTTAGTGGTTAAGAGCACCGACTGCTCTTGCAGAGGACCTGGGCTCAATCCCCAGCACCACATGGCGCCTGAAAACCGTCTGTAACTCCAATTCCAGGAGAACTCCAGTTCCAGGGCAATCCGACACCCTCTTCTGACCTCTGCGGCATTGCACGACATGGATGCACAAACATACATATAGACAGTACATTCATACACATAAAAAATAAAAAAAAGAGGGGCTGGAGAGATGGCCTAGCGGTTAAGAGCGCCGACCGCTCTTACAGAGGACCCCGGTTCGACCCCCAGCACCCACATGGTGGCTGAGAACCGTCTGAAGCTCCAATTCCAGGAGAACTCCAGTTCCAGGGGAATCCGAGACCTTCTTCTGACCTCCGCGACATTGCACGACACGGGTGCACAGACTTGCATGCAGACAGGACATTCATACACATACAGAAATAAATAAAAAAAAATTAATAAAAAAAATAAAAATAAAGAGTCATTTAGTAATAAATATTATTCCAAAATCTAAAGTTATAGTTTTATGGTGTTTGCTTATGCAAACTAATGCTAGAGATGTCTAAATGTTTCAAAGATTTCATCAAGTAACAAAAATATGGTGCATTGAAAATAAGAAAGATATATAGATATTTCACTCAGTCTAATTTCACACATCTGCTTGAGAAAACTATTAACTGTGTTCATAACCTTGCTCCTCTGCTTTTGAACCTCCCATTCACAATTTTGTGCTTTTACTGAATAAATCTAACAATTGAATAGATTTCATTTTTGTATGTAAAACCACACACAGCCTATGTAACTGAAGAAAATAACTTGGTAGTTCAGAAGAAAAATTGGGGAAAATCCACCCAGGATTAAAAATACAGATACATGGTATTAAATATAAGTAATAAAAATGAATTAGTCAATATTCCGGGTAAAACTGTCACAAGAATAAAAGTATATTCCAAGACGCAATAGAAGAAAAAAGTTTAAGTTCAAAGAAGACGAGACAAAAAGCCTCAGAAGGACACTTCTGCCTCCAGGTGGTAAATGAGTAGACTGCAGCAAACAACAATTTAGAGAGCAATCATTTGACTGTCACATACATAGATATGCTGGAAAGCTAATGAATTAATGAGAAGTGAAAGGGATGGTTCTAAGATGACAAGGTAACTTTTTTCATTTTCCTTTATCATACACTTTCTAAATGCTGAATTTATATAGGTAGAAATCTAAAGATATAAATGACAAACATCTATATTTTCTTCCTATTCCTGCACGAAAATAACTGCTACAAATTTAGCATGAACACATATTATCTTATGGTGCAGTTTAGAAATCTGTAATGTAAAATAAAATTAAGGTGTCAAGAGTGTTTTATACTTTTCTTAATTTTATCTTCTACTTAAAATCTATTTTAAACCTTTTCTTTGACAAGTCTTTAATTGAGAATTTCATACAGTCATATAATGTTTTTATCAAAATTCCTCTCTTTTCTGTCTCCTACGATTCCTCCCATATCTGCCACCACCCCACTTTTCCCTCTCAACTTCGTGTTCTCTCTCTCTCTCTCTCTCTCTCTCTCTCTCTCTCTCTCTCTCTCCACTTAGTGGTGCCTGTAGTTGTGTGAGTTTGGGAATATCTACTGGAGCATAGATAGCCTTTCCAGGGCCACATCCCTGAAGAAGACTCTCCTTCTCCTGGTAGTGTCAATTGCCAGTAGCTTCTCAGCTAGGATGGGACTCCATGACCTCCTCCCCATCTGTGCTGGGATTTGGGCTGGCAGGGTCTTGTGCAGGACTTGTACATAGACTTTCTTGAAGTTTTAGGAAAAACCCTTTTCTTCTTCCAGACTCTAGAAATATTGCTTGCTTCATTGTTCCCCCAAGACTGGTTTTATGTTGCTAGCATTCAATTCTCACTCTTTTGTTTCTTCTTTAGCCAGGGAGTGATGTGTATGATTACATGGAATAAGTTCCATTGTCTATTATAATTTTACCTTCAGTTCTTCTGAATAGAAATCCTAATTCAATCTGCAAATTTTACCCCTTTTTCAAATCCAAGGGTTCTGAGGAGCCAGATTTGTGTGTCTGTACATCTATTTATCACTCTGTCAATCATAGACCCTGAAAATCAGAGCATTCTCCTGTTGAGAAAACAAAGATTAAATTCAGGACCAAAAATTCGAACATGTCCTGTAGAATGTTCAAGGTTCACCATGGAAACAGAAAGCAGAAGACTGAATCTCAGATATGCAGTGTAAAGAGAGCTATCTGAGACTGCTCCTCAGCCAGGTCATATCAGTTTAAATTTGAGGTATTCAGCTTTACTCTGTCAGCCTAGCAGAGAGAAATGAAGTTTTTCTCTACAAAGAAATAACATATTTGGCCACCTATAATTTTTTTTAATTTTATTTATTTATTTTTTATGTGTATGAATGTACTGTCTGCATGTAGGTTTGTGCAGCCGTGCTGTGCAATGCCGCGGTCAGAAGAGGGTGTCGGATTCCCCTGGAACTGGAATTCTCCTGGAATTGGAGTTACAGACGGTTCTCAGCCACCATGTGGGTGCTGGGGATCAAACATGGGTCCTCTGCAAGAGCGGTCGGCGCTCTTAACCACTAGGTCATCTCTCCAGCCCCTGGCCACCTATAATTTTTAAACATTACTTCTTGCCTTCATTCAAAAATTACTTTTACTAAGCACGCTAGAGAGAGTGTTATATGTCAACATTGGAATAAAGAAAGAAATGAAATACGGAATGATCTAAACATTGGAATTAGCATGAAAACTTTAAAATAATTATAAACCATGTGCTAAACCAGAAGACTAATACCAGTGAATTACAATTTACTTTGTTAATTAAACATATTCTAAATATAAATAAAAGTTACACTATCTCAATTTAAGAATTTATAGATGATTTACTGCAGAAGACAGGATTAATTGCTAGGCTATATAGTGATAGGAAATATTTAAACTCACTAAGCATGTGGAGGAAAAAATATCTTCTAAAGTCATATTCAGACAAATAAAACAGATATTTCATTACCATCAGCTGTGCAATGAAAGTGAAAATATGAAAAAGGAGCCATCAACAGGAGGGAAATTATCTCAGATTAAAAAGTGGGATACAGTCAGGCTGTGGTGGCGCACGCCTTTAGTCCTAGCACTTGGGAGGTAAAGGCAAGGTGGATTTCTATGAGTTCAAGGACAGGCTGATCTACAAAGCTAGGATCAGGCCAGCTGGTACTAAAGGGAGACCCTATCTCAAAAAGAAAATAAAAACGTGGGATGCAGGAAAGAATAACTGAAATGTGTGACCCAACACAAATCATATATGGAAGAAAACATTGTACTCATATAGGCACAAAATAAAAGCAAGACAAAGATACATGAGGAATCTCAAAAGCTATTCAGAAAGTTGCAACATTTGCAGAAATGTAAAGATAAAACACTCTAGGGTTGGAGAGATGGCCTAGCGGTTAAGAACGCCGACCGCTCTTACAGAGGACCCGGGTTCGATCCCCAGCACCCACATGGCGGCCGAGAGCTGTCTGAAACTCCAATTCCAGGAGAACTCCAGTTCCAGGGAAATCTGAGACCCTCTTCTGACCTCCGCGGCATTGCACGACACGGGTGCACAGAACTGCATGCAGACAGTACATTGGTACACATACAGAAATAAATAAAATAAAATAAAATAAAAATTTAAAAAAAAGATAAAACACTCTTCTGAGGACATTTTTAAACACAATTTATTATGATAAAATGTCCATTTTCATTTTAATGTAAAAATTTTTAGGCAGGCATGATGGCACATGCCTTTAATACTAGCACTCGGGAGGCAGAGGCACATGGATCTCGTTGTGGTGGATCTCTGTGCTTTCAAGGCCAGCCTTGTCTACAGGCCAGCTGGGGCTACAGGGAGACATTGTCTCAAAAAGACAAAAAAGATCCTTATTAGTCAGCCAAAAGTAAAGTCTACTTTAAAAATTAGAAATACTTATTTATAAGGGTAAACCATAATTATCAGAGCATTAATCATGCATAGTAAGTCAAATTTTGAAAAACTCAACAAATGACCTTTGATAATATTGAGCACATTTTAATTTTTTTAATTTAAAAAATTATTTATTTATATTTTACATATATGAGTGTTTTGGCCGCATGTGTATAAATGGGGCTTGTGAGCTGGGCGTGGTGGCGCATGCCTTTAATCCTAGCACTTGGGAGGCAGAGGCAGGCGGATCTTTGTGAGTTCAAGGCCAGCCTGGTCTACAGAGTGAGTTCCAGGACAGCTGGGACTACAGGGAGACCCTGTCTCAAAAAGACCAAAAAAAAAAATAAATAAATAAATAAATAAATAAATAAATAAATAAATAAATAAATGGGGCTTGTGCATGCAATACCCACAGAGCAGGAAGAGGGCATCAGATCCCTTGGAACTAGACTTACAGAAGGGTTGTTAGCTACCTTGTTGGTGCTGAGAACTGAACACAGGTACTCTAAAAGAGCAGCTTAGTTGGTCACTGTTATGTAGGTGCTGAATAGGATTTTTCCCTTGATCGATGGCTTATAAGTCATAAAGTCCAAAAGACTTTGTACAAAATACAAACTGCAATATCCTCTCTACTTTCCCATTTCAAAGACACTAAGGAAAGAAACAAAAATACCACTCTTGAAAATTCTATGAAAAATTAAATTCAAGTGTATTCTCAATGAGATTTTAAATAATTATGGAATATGTGTGGATCCTTTCTCCAGAAACAGTGTATCATAAGTACTTAAATTTAAAAAAAAGAAACAGTGTAACATCAAAGTTTTTCATATGGAGATAAACAAGGCAAAGGGAACTCAAAATCTTTGTTTTCTGTTCTGAAGAAAACCAAGACTCTAAGAAAACCAACATCCTTACAAAATATGGTACCTCTGAGTTTCAAAACATGGCAATTTAAGTGCTGGTGGGAAAAGTTAGAACATGGATGTTTTTCTACTCTGTTGAGGTAGATCCTCAGAAGACTTTTTTCTTATTTCTCCCCTTTAAAAATAGTCACTTTCACCTAGAGATGAGACTCTGATCAAAAAGAAGAGGAAAGTAAAAATTATTAACCAAAAGGATATGGTACAGAGAAATTCAATCAAGACTTTGAAATCAAGAAATTCCTTTCATTCAGTAGATGATAGATAGATAGATAGATAGATAGATAGATAGATAGATAGATAGATATAGAGATAAAGATGACAGATAGTAGATAGGTAGAGATGATGATAGATAGAGATAGATAGATAGATAGATAGATAGATAGATAGATAGATGATAGATAGTACATAGTACATAGTATACATAGATGGTAGATAGATAGTAGATAGAAAATAGATAGATAGATAATAGAGAGACAGACAATATACATACACACAATACAAACATGAAAAAAGTCTCATATTTTTCTTAGTAGCATCTTTTTTCCATCCAACCCAATTTCCTGTCTTCCACACAGGAAAGGACTGTTTCTTAACAAAATGTTTGAACAGCAATTTTGACCAGGACAGTGAAATCCGGGAGAAATTCATATGTAACAATGGCAGTACAGGGACACCAATGCTGCCATATAAAGTGGTAATTCTCAGCTTATCATTTCCTGAATGGAGGATATAATGTGAGGGCAGAGTGGATCAACTGAGGTCAGAAAAAGTGTTGTTCTTCATTAAGGGAAGAGCGACATGAAATAAGATGAGATAAGATGGCTCTTGGACAAATATCCCTAATCCTGAGAGAGTGCATTAACTTTTAGCCTCTGAAATTTCACACTGTGAAATTTCGTTATTCAACTCCAAGGTAAAATGTCATTTAAACTTCATGGTTGGTGTTTTATTTTTTATAATGCTTTTATTGATGTTTTGTGTATTTCAGACACCATTTCTCAGTTCAGTTTAGACATATTCCCCTTTCCCTAACCCCCCATGCCACCCCAGATCATGCACTCTGCCATAACTGTCCTGCATATTTCTGTCTTTTTTTATGCTTAGAAATTTACATTTTACTCCTTAAATTTTATATTACTCTAAAATATGAATACATACTTTCCACTCATATACAGTAATTACAGAGTCTGAAAGTAAATGGTGGATTAATTCTAGAGCCTGTTAAGAGATTTACATTATAACAACATAGCTGCTTTCAGATAAACAAAAATATAACAATAATGTTGTTCAGCTTGCCTTTCATCTGGGGATTTGGTGTTAGCATCCACAGATGACGGAGACACTTGTTTTTCTGGGACTGTTACTTCACTTAGCATAATGGCTTTGAGTTCTATCCATTCACCTGCAAAGTTCATGATGTCATCTTCTTTACCACTGAGTAGTACTCCATTGTGTAGGTGTACCACATTTTTGTCATCCACTAGTCTGTTGAGGGGCATTTGGGTTGGTTCCAGCTCTTCGCTATTGTGAAGAGAGCTGCAATAGACATGGATGTGCATGTATCTTTGTGTCTGAGTGAAAAATGCACAGGGGGGATTGCTCTACCAGACTTCAAGCTATATTACAAGGCCATAGTCATAAGACGGGCTGGTACTGGTACAAAAACAGACCCATACAATTTCAGCCACCTCATATTTGACAAAAGGGAAAAAATCTCAATGGAGGAAGGATACCATCTTCAACAAATGGTGCTGGAAAATTGGATCACCATTTGTAGAACAAAATTAAACCCCTACCTCTTGCCCTGTACAAAAATCAACTCCAAGTGGATCAAAGATCTCTACGTAAAACCCAAAAACCTGAAGGTGATAGAATTAAAAATTGGTAACAACCTACAAGACATAGGTGTAGGAAAAGACTTTCTAAACCAGACAGGAGCTGCACAGGAAATAAGGCCAACAGTTGACAAATGGGACCTCATCAAACTCAAAAGCTTCTGTACAGTGAAAGAAACAATCAAGGAAGTGAAGAGAAAACTCACAGAGTGGGAGGAAATCTTCACCAGTGATTCATCTGACAGAGCATTAACATCAAGAATATATAGACTACTCAAAAAACAAGAAAACAAATGATTCACTCAAAAGATGGAGTAAAAAGCTGAACAGAGACTTCACCAGTGAGGAAGTAAAGATGGCTGAGAAACATCTTAAAAAGTGTTCAACATCATTAATAATTAAGGAAATGCAAATTAGAACCACTTTCAGATATCTTCTCACTCTGATATGACTGGCTAAGATCAAGAACACAAAAGACACCAGATGCTGGAGGGGTCATAGGGAAAGGGGAACACTCATCCACTGCTGGTGGGAAAGTAAACTTGTACGATTATGGAAAGCAGTGTAGAGAACCCTTTAAAGACTCAGAATGAGCCTACCACCTGACTTAGCCATACCACTCCTGGGTATATACCCACAAGACTCATGGTTGGTGGTTTATAAGCTGCAGATGAAAGGAGATGAAGCATCCACCATTCTTGGATAGTGCTGCCGTATCTAGTTAAGTGATGGCAGAAGGCTTTTCAACAGAACGTAAAGAAACCAATGCTTTCCTGTCCTTCTCAGATACAAAATGCTTCTGTTCTTTCCTTTTCTTGTCAAAACTTCTCTAAATAATGGTTGGTTATTGATTGGTTACGGCATACTAAGAATTAAGTAGAGTGTGTGCTCTTCCAGGGAGTACTGCTAAAATGGTACTTAAATCATAAAATAAAAGATATCCCTACTCAATGTACATGGTTTAAAATGTCAATGAAATAGAGAAGTTTTGGGATAGAATTACTACTTAAGATCAGAAACCAATAAACTTTATCTATTCTACTCAAATTTTATTTTCAATAGCTTGTTAAAAAAGCTTAATAACTTGATATAATCTATTAATACCTTAGTGACAAAGAAATGAAAACTGAACACTCTTTGGGGAATGGAATTTAAACTTGTAGGTAATTCCTTAATTGAAAAGTCCACTTGGGAGTTGCCAGAACCTCCCCAAGAGAAGCCACCTAATGACTGGGGATAAATGTTCAGTAGGAATAACACTAAGTCACTCTGTCACTTTCTAATGAATTTCAAACCCCTTCTGTATTCTTTCCAAAAGAGGAATGATGTTGAAAATTGGAAGTTCTTTCCCCTGTACAATCCTAATTCTGTTTCTGTATGAAAAATGTTTATGTCTCTTCTCCTTAAGAAATTCTTTCTTTGTTGTAGAAGAAAAGGGAAGAGGAGTTTCAAAGCTTTCTTGGATAACTATTATTATTAATTAAACATCTAGCAGGTATATGTTGTTTGTTTTAAAAGAAAAGCTTACATCTATAATTTTTTACCTACCTGTCTCTGAAACAGAGGCAGAAGTATAACTTTGAATCAATGGTTAAGAACACTTGCAGAGGACACAATTCCATTCTCAGCATTGATAGGATAGCTCATAACCTTCTAGGGAAATCAGTGCCCTCTTCTGGTTTCCAGAGGTTCCTATATGCAGAAAGCACACAAAACCTCAGGTAGGCACAACCACACACACATAAAAATAACAAATCTTTACAAAGTATGATTTTAGTTTCATAATCTAAATGTTCATGAGAATTTAGCCACTATTTATTAAGATTCGTTTATTTTTATTTTAGTATAGTTATACAAACTATTTTTCTGCATATATGTATATGCCCTGCATGCATGCCTAGTGCCCATATAAGGCAGGTATTGGATATCCTGAAACTGAATTTACACATAGTTTTGGGCTGTGCTGTTTGCTGGGAACCAACAGGTCTACGTGAACAGCAAGCACTCTTAACCAGTGAGAACCTTCCAGTTCGAAATTTAACCCATATTAAATCCATAAAATTCTTCAGTTTTCTATAACCCGTATTAAATCCATAAAATTCTTCAGTTTTCTATCTGTAGGTTAATTAAATAAAAAGGAAAGGTGAAATTATATTTTGGTAAAACAAAATCTTATTAGCAAAGTTTTTTAGCATTCTCAAGGTGAAATCTACAGCTGAAAATGCAATTATGAGCAGAGTGGGTTCCAGTAAGACAGATGGCAACAAGCTTTACAAACATCTCTGAAAGTTCTTACTTATCTCAAAATATTGCATTAGATCATTTTTGCTACTTTATCATACACTCTCCTGAATTTATTAATCTTAACTCTCAGATTTTAATTGCCTCACATTATGTGAGAATTCGTAGGCTACCTTGTACACATAATTTTATCAACAACTATTGCTACTTTTTTGTTAAGTGTTAGATATCATAAACAACCAAGTAAGCTAGCATGGCACATACCTTTAATCCTGGAGCTCAGCAGGCACAGACAGGTGAATCTTTGTAAGATTGAGGCCAGTCTAGTCTACATAGTGAGTTCCAGGCCAGCTGGGGTACAGGGAGACCCTGCCTCAAAAACAACAAAACAAACAAACAAAAATCACAACATACAAAATAAATTAAATTAGCTATTAAATAAAGACATTTCTAGGATACTGCATAGCTTTAGCTTCTCAAGAGAAAAATCCAAACTGAAATGAAGCTCATGTGGTCGGCAAAATGAAAGCACGTAACTATCACAGGAAAATACAGAATCATGTGGTTGAAGTTCTTAAGCTTTAATTATGCGACAAATGTTATGAGTACATTTGCTTCCCAAAGTAACTTTGAGAGTGTGTCGACAAAGGAATAATGAAATAAAAATTGTGACAAATATGTCTAATTTGATTGATAAGTTTATTCTAGAAATACTCTAACCTTTTAGATTAGTGATTATTTTAACAGCAGTTTTAGGAAATGCCTATTAATCAGTAGAAATACATATTGCATCACATATTTGACAAAACAGTGTCCTTAATTATCTCTCTACCTTCTTTGTGAATTTTTGTAAAGATTCTTGAAATGAATTTACATATTTGTCTATATACATTTAATATTCTAAAAATATATCTAATATGTGATGATACTTAGCTAATATTACCCATTAATAATTTTACTTCTAAGACATATCTACAATTTATATTATAATTATTGCATTAAATTATTCAACTTTATTGTTTCTTAGCTTTAAGAATGAATGTTTCCTTTAGCTTTAAGAAGACTTGGAGGTAATTCAAAGCCTTCTCAAATGGCTGATTTTACCTCTCCTACCTCACCAGTAGTTAATACTCTGGGATTTTTTAAGAATTTATATGTATATCTTTTTCTAGTTCATAAAAAATGGCCTTTATAGAATTATTTAAAAATAACACTGGGGGGGGGGTGTAGAGATAACTCAGGGGTTAAGAGCCCATACTGCTCTTTACAGAGGGCTCAAGTTTTGTTGTCAGCACCTACATTAGGCAGCTCACAACTGCCTTTAACTGCAACTCCAGGGGGATCAGACACCTCTGTTTTCTGAGGTAACACACACACACACTTAAAGATAATAATTTTTAAACTGTATTTCTTGGTATGATAGTCAGAGGGTCACATGTAATGAAACAATGCACATACAAATATACTTAGTCATGCCCTGGTTGGTCTTTCATTGTACTTTTAACTTTTTCTCTATTAAAAATGTTTTCTTTTGATCTGGTTTATATTAAAATAATTCAAAACTCATGTACACTGTAGAAATCTTAGAATTTTTCAGAATCATTGAAAGAAAGGATGAATAATACATGACCAAATTATTCTAAAAATACAAAACTGAAGTTTTCCCTCAAGTGAAGGTCACTGAATAGTTTCTATGTGAGCTCCAAAACAGATTCATGCTTCTATTTGCTCTCACTGCCAAGAGTAACTTATCAAGTCTGATCAAAGGTTTTCTGTACTCAACTCACTACCTCTATAAATACTACTTCTTTTATCACTCCAAACAAGGGAACAAAAAAATCCTTGGTGGAATTCAATTTTTTCTTTACTTCTTTTATGTTTTTTCCATCCCTCTACAAAGTTTGTATAAACTATAACTTAATGTAACCTAATGAATTTGTTACAAAAGTTTCAAAAATGATACACGATAGTGTCTTGATTCCAGTTCTATTGTTGTGACAAAAGTAAAGGAGAAAGGACTTGTTCTGGCTCTCAGCTCAAGAGGACAGTGCATCATGGTGGGGAAGTCAAGGCAGTGGGCATGAAGCAGCTGGTTATACAGCATCCACAACCAGCAGCAGAGAGTGTCAGATGCTGTGGAAGTGTGCCACTCCCTTCTTCATGCTACACTTCCAGAAACCCAGGAAGGAAATGCTGCTACCCCAGAGGTCAGTCTCCCTGCCACAACCAACTTAATAAATATAATGCCCAAAGATTCATTTCTCTAGTTATTCTAGATCCTGTCAAGTTTATAATTAACTATTATAGCTAAGAGAAAACAGAAAGTATTAAATTTTCTCTTCAGGCTTAGATATTTCTACTAAACAAATGTCAATGTGCACAGAATTACTTTCTCATGAACACTTAAATTATTTCTGAATACTTTGCCATGAAGAAATATTGACATTAATATATACAGTAAAATTTACCTCTACCTTAATGTTTAATTCCAAGTGCTCAAGAATTTAAGAAAACACATTCAAATAATTTCAAGGTACTTTAAAAAGCAATTTATGGTAAAATCAAGAGTTATCTTTTACTTCATTATAAGTTTTCACTGTATTCAAAATCATTGTTTTGAAACTTAATTTTGATTATGTCAAGCATATACTGACATCATCAAAGGAGAATTATATATTTTGCCAGAAATTAGAGATATCAAATGCCTTTAGTTTGTAACCTATTGGAGGTTTATTTGAGTTGCTTTAAATGAAAGAAGAATAAGAATGTTTTGTTTAGAGTTGCCCGTTTAGATAATCTCTCATGGAGTTAGTCCCTGGAGAAAGCTAATTCCTCCCTCAGCCCCCACTGATTGTCTGTAACTCTTCATCTTGAGGTGGGACCCCATGAAATTTTCCTTATACAATGGTTTTTTTCATTATGCAGATCATCAGGCTGTCATACTGTGTAGATTCCATGGGTCTAACTTTCCTGTTATGTTTAGACTATATTAACTAGCATCACAGATGAGCACTACTAAATTAACTCAGTATAATGTCTGTGTATATGTGTGTGTGTGTGTGTGTGTTTATATATGTAACAATAACAACCAGAGATGAGGACAAGAAACTGAGTTAGAGAAGGACATGGAAAGAGTTAGAGGGGGACTGAGAAGAGGGGAAATGATGCAAATATTCATTATGAAATTCTCAAAATTTTTAAAGAATTTTTGTATGTTTGAAAGTTACAGGTTCAAGATCAGAGATATTGATGAAGTCTACGCAGTGGCATTCTAAAACCAAGAAGCACGAAGAAGCCTCTTCAGGGTCACTCAGGGCAAAAATGGAAATGCTACATGTGAAATCTGAGGTGCGTAGCTTATAGTCAGCTGTCTTATTTAACAGCTAAGTTATCTTTCTGTTCACATTTTAATGATGTGCCAAAAAATAAGTCACATGGTAAGTTAAAACAAGTCCACTCATCATTCATATACTGTCTAGATTTCACTAGGTGTTTGTATTTTAATATCAATACCTTAAAGAGAGGGAAAGGAAATTTTGGTAATATTCTTCCCATTTCCCTGCATCTGAATCTGAACCAACTGTAAGTATACAGATTCCACAGTGTTCTTTCTGTGATCACTGCCCACTGGCACCAACTCTATAGAATGTGATATTCAGGGAAAGACAAATCTTTCTTTCTCCTGTCTTTTCCCCCTTTCTACTTCCTTCTTCTCTTTTACTGTTGCTCTCTTCTAAAGCAATGCTGTGGCTGCTCATCTCTTCCCACCATTCTTGAAATGGGATGATCCAGTCACAGTATCAACACAATAAATTATCTTAATGAAAAACATGCAGAACAGAATTCAGTTCTGTCATTTCTGCTTTTCTTAGACAGCACCACTCTCCATCTGTTCTGAATTTAGAGCCAAACCTTACTCAAGATAAATTTAGTATCTGTGGGGATGTATATGGGGGAGTTCAAAGACTAGCCTCCTGGATGGGTTGTCATAGAGTCAAAACATGGCAAATCTCCTTTAACTCACCACAAGCGAAGATAAATCAGAACAAAAATAACGAATTGTCTCTAGGAACCCCACACAGGAGATCACAGACAATAATTCCATTCCAAGACCCAATCTTCTTGTCTTCTTTGTGAGCTCCAAGAATGAAGATCCATTATTTATTTCCAAGAGGTGACATCATTCATTTTCCCTAAAACCAGCCCATGAATGTCTTTGCATTACAATTCTCATGATTCTTCTCCTTTTATTATTTTCCTAAAAGCAAATTCACGGGCTTTTTATTTCACTTTAAGGATTTTTTTTCAAACCTCATTGTGGGAATCAGAGGTTTCAAATAAAAGAATAGTTTACTTTTTTGATACTTTGAGTTATAGTGTCTTCTTGTGGCCAAGATAGAAAACAGAAGTGCTAGAAGATCTTTGACATACCACTTTCTTTTCACTCTGTTGACATAGATAATTAATAAGAAGCCCTTCATTTTTATACACCAACCTAAGAATGCCATAGCACAGAAAAGTTTTCTTTTAAAAAAATATTTTGATCCTCAACTGACCTTGAGAAAACAAAAACTTTAGTTAATCTGGGCTAACAGTGTGGCCTTAAACATCCAAAAGGAAAGTATAACTAGAAATAAATAATTAGTAAGGCCTGAGAAATTGTACTTCAGGTATAAAACTTGAGATCTTAGTAAAAAGACAAAAAGTAAAAATTTAAAAAGAAAAGAGCACAGTTGTTTTGCCTCTCTTACTAGCAAGTGCAGCTATCTTGTGGCTACCACTGATGTTGCCATCCTTCAAAGACATGAGACACAGCTTTTCAACCTTCCACTATGGACTGAAAACTCATGTCTCTCCAAGAATCCTCCAAACCTTCAATGCCAGATGGGAACTTCTGAGACATCCAGCTTGTGGACTGAACTATTACTGGTGTTTCATTCTCTTCTGAGTATTGATCGCCATTGTTGGGCTACCAAGGCTGTATCATGGACACCAGTACAGGAAGATCAAGACAGGACGTGGTGCTTACTGGACCTCATTTGGTGACCATGGGAAGGGAAAACCCCAGTGTGGAGCACAAGGGAAGGACTGATGGTTGTTTGCGCTTGCCAAGGAGGAGCCGTCAAACATGACATCTTTCAGCGTAATAAAGAAAAAAGAAAGAAATTATAAGCTAAAGATGCTAAAAGATATATGTGGCATACATATATGAATATTTTGGGAGTGATTCAGATTGGAAGGAAAAAAAAAAAAAAAAAAGACTGGGTCAAAGAACTGACTGAAACAAACTTCTGCTCAAAACAATAAACTTCTGCATTAAAATTTTAAGAGACTGAGAAAAAGATGAAAATCATGTTTGGCAGAATTCATGAGCTCTGGTGGGGTGGGGGTGGGGGGCAAGGAACTGGGAATGGGTCTAGACTTGATTGCAAATTTTCCGTGAAATGCATAAAGCTTCAATAAAAATTGGCTTTGAAATATTTTTTATTCTATGTACATAGTGTATTGCCTGAATATATGTAAGTGCACCCATATCATGCAAGGCCCATGAAAGTCATAACAGGGCATTGGATTCTCTGGAACTGGAGTTACGGATGGTTATTAGTCATCACGTTGGTGCTAGGAAACAAATCCGGGTCCTTTACAAGTGCAGCCAGTGCTCTTGACCACTGAGCCATCTCCCCAGCCCTAATAATTTCCTTATATATGTTCAACAAGTAATTGTTGAATGTCCAAACTACTTGGTGAAGCATTTATTGAAAGTTTTCTGTGCTGAAGAAAGTATATTTTATGCAATATATTGTCTAAGTGATTACAAATGGCTTACAGGAAGCTGTTAAATATGATAAAATCTGTTATTTGTAAGAAAATAGGGGATTCAGGATAAAAACCTAAGGGGAGTGTTCTAGTTTGTCTTCCATTACTGCGACAAAACACTCTGACTGACACCAACTTGGGGAGGAAAGGGTTTATTCAGCTCACATCTCCTGAGTCACAGTTCATCACTTAGGGAGCCCAAGGCAGGAACTCAGGGCAGGAACCTTGAGGCAGGAGCTGAAGCACAGGCCATGGAGGAATTCTGTTTACTGGCTTGCTCCCCTGGCCCATGCCCAGCCTGCCCTCTTATACGGTACACAACAACCTGCCAAGGGTGGCACCACCCATAGTGGACTGGGCCCTCCCACATTGCCCAACAATCAAGACGATGCTCCACAGACATGGCCGCAGCCCAGTCCAATGGAGCCAATTCCCCAATTGTGGCTCCCTCAACCCAGGTGTGTCAAGTTGACACTAAAGCTATCCAGCACAGGTAGAGTAAAATGAAATTTGTCAGCAGAAGTAATGCAAAATTACAATGGCTAAGTAACTATTGTTTCATTTTAACAAAATTTTTCATCTTCAAATAGACAAAACACCTCACTAGAGAGAAGTGCCACTGCCTGAAGTGATGGCTCTCTGACTAAGTGCCCTTGCCGTACAAGCATGGAGACCTGAGTTTAGATCCCTAGCACCACATGTGCACTTTTAATCCCAGTTCTGGGTGTATGAAGACCTATCCAACACCCAACAAGCTCCAGGTTAGGTGAGAGAATTGAGATACCTATCTCAAGGGAATAAGGTGGAGACTGGAAGACACCAAAATTTCTCCACTGGCTTCCATATGTGCACCGCTGCATGCAAAGGCATGTTCTCTCTCTCTCTCTCTCTCTCTCTCTCTCTCTCTCTCTCTCTCTCTCTCTCTCTTTATCTCTCTCTCTCTTATTTTAGAAAATAAAATAACATCCTTGACACAGCTAAACAAAATAAAGAAAGAGCAAATTCAAATCAACGAAATCGGAGACAAAATGGGAAACTTCACAACAAATACAGAAGAAAAATCCAGAACATTGTAAGGGAATACTTCAAAAATCTATACTCTACTAAATTTGAAAACATAAATGAAATGGATGAATTTCTAGACATAAACACCATCAAAGTTAAACCAAGAAGAGGTTAACAGCTTAAACAGAACCATAAAGGAGAAAATTGAAAGAGGAATGGGGCCACGCTTGGTGGTTCACACCTTAAATCCCAGCACTTAGGAGGCAGAGGTAGCTGGATCTCTGTGAGTTCAAGGCCAGCCCGGTCTACATAGTGAATTCCAGGATAGCTGGGGCTACAGGAAGACCCTGTCTCAAAAAGACTAAAAAACCCAAAACCCTAAGACCTCCTGACTAAAAAAAGCCCAGGCCTAGACAGGTTTATGCAGAATTCTACCAGACATTCAAAGAATACTGTTCAAACTATTCAAAAAGATAGAAACAGAGGGAGAACTTCCAAACTCCTTCTGTGAAGCCAGCATCACTCTAATACTGAGGCCAGGTAAAGAAATAACAATGAAAGAAAACTATAGACCCACATACTTAATGAACATACATACAAAGTTACTCAACAAAATACTTGCAAACCTCATACAGTTGCACACCAAAAAGATCATCCACCGTGATCAGGTAGGCTTTACTCCAGAGATCCAGGGGTGGTGCAACTTACACAAGTCAATAAATATCATAAAACACATAAATGAAATGGAAGACAAAAATCAGATGGTCCTATTAATAGATGCAGAAAAGTCCTTTGACAAAATCCATTCATGTTGAAAGTCCTAGAAGGAATTAAAACTAAAATAATTTTTTAAAAAGTCTTAGAAGGAATAAATCTGGAGGGAACATATTTCAATATCATTAAAGCTATATATAACAAACTCACAACCAACATCATTCTAAATAGAGAAAAATAGAAGCATTACCATTAAAATCAGGAGCCAGGGTTGCCCTCTGGTTCTACTCCTTTTCTTTTTTTTTTTTTTTTTTTTTTTTTTTTTTGGTCTTTTCAAGACAAGGTCTCCCTGTAGCGCCAGCTGTCCTGGAACTTGCTCTGTAGACCAGGCTGACCTTGAACTCACAAAGATCCGCCTGCCTCTGCCTCCCAAGTGCTAGGATTAAAGGCATGAGCCACCACACCCAGCTTCTACTCCTTTTCTTTTTTTAACTTTTTTAAAATTAATTAATTGATTTATTTATGTGTATGAATGTACTGTCTGTGTGTAGGTTTGTGCGCCCGTGTCGTGCAATGCCGCGGAGGTCAGAAGAGGGTATTGGATTCCCCTGGAACTGGAGTTCTCCTGGAATTGGAGTTACAGACGATTCTCAGCTGCCATGTGGGTGCTGGGGATCAATCCCCAGTCCTCTTCAAGAGCAGTCGGTGCTCTTAACCGCTAGGCTGTCTCTCCAGCCCCTCTACTCCTTTTCAATACAGTGCTTGAAACCTTTACAAGAGCAATCATACAAGAGAAGGAAATTAAAGAGTATTAATTGTAAAAGAAGTCAAATTATCCCTACTTGCAGATGTTATGATATTATATATAAGAGATCCAGAAAACTACTAGAAATTATTAGAACTTTTATAAAGTGGGAGGTTACAAAATCAACTTGCAATATACCAACAACAAACAAAGAAAGCCTACAAGGAAATCTTCCCATTCACATTAACTTCAGAAAAATAAAATATTTAGGCACCTAACCAAAAACATTAAAGATCTCTAAAATGCAAATTTCAAAACTTTAAAGAAAGAGATAGAAGACACTAGATGGAAAAATCTACCGTGTTCACGGATTGGTAGAATCAATATTGTGAACATGACTATCTTACCAAAAAATTCTATAGATTCAATGCAATGTCAATCAAAATACCCACAACATCCTTCACAGATCTAGAAAAAGTCATCCAAAAATTCATATGCAACCACAAAAGACCTCCGATAGCCAAAAGAATTTTGAGTAAAAAGAACAATGCAGGGGTATCAACATACTGGATCTCAAGTTATATTACAGAGCTATAGTTATAAAAACAACTTGATACTGGCACAAAAATAGACACATAGATCAATGAAATAGAAGACCCAAACATAAGTACATACAATTTCAGCCACTTGATATTTATCAAAGGTGCCAATGGGAGAAAAACAGCATCTTCAACAAATGGTGCTGGCAGAACTGGATCACCATTTGTAGAATGAAATTGGACCCTTATCTCTCTCCCTGCATAGAAGTAAACTCCAAGTGGATCAAGACCTCAATATAAAATCTAAAAATCTGAAACTGCTAGAAAAACATATAGGCAGTACCCTCCAAGATGTCGATGTAGGAAAGGACTTTGTTGATGAGACATCAGCTAGCTGCTCAAGCATTAAGGGCAACAGTCAGTAAATGGGAACTCGTTAAGCTACAAAGCTCTGTACGGCAAAAGAAACAGTGAAGGTAGTGAAGAGCAAACCCACTGAGTGGGAGAAAATCTTTAGCAGCTATGTCTCTGACAGAGGATTGATATCCAGAATATACAAAGAATTCAAAATAACAAAGTAACAAGAAAATAAATGACCCAATAAAAAGATGGGCTACAGATATAAACAGAGAATTCTTTTGTGAATTTTATTCAATATTTCTTAATCAAATTTATGCCTGTTCCCCCCTCTATGCCCCACCCCTCCACCCTGAACTCAAATATTTTGCCTTACTTGTTAAGTCCTGTCTTGTGTCTTTTACTAAGTCCTTTTTTACCTTTTCAATGCAGAAGTTTGCTTTTTTGGTAAGCTCTTTAAGCAGGTCTTTTTTAATTTTTTTATTCCTTTTAATTTTATATTAGTCCTAAATATGCTAAGTGAAGTAACATGGTCTCAGAAAAACAGATGCCATATGGTGTCCCTAATTTGTGGATCCTAGCACCAAATCCTTACATGAAAGTAGCTGGGTGTGGTGGCGCACGCCTTTAATCCTAGCACTTGGGAGGCAGAGGAAGGCAGATCTTTGTGAGTTCAAGGCCAGCCTGGTCTACAGAGTGAGTTCCAGGACAGCTGGGCTACAGGGAGACTCTGTAAAAAAAAAAAAAAAAAAAAAAAAAAAAAAAAAGTCAAGGTGGGTAATTTGTTAGTAAAAATACTATAGATGTAGTTTGAAGTTTGTGTTTATACTTTCCTAAATTCTAAGATTTATTAGAAAGAATAAATCTTAACACAAACTCCATGAAACACCAACAAAAGGACTGGGTCAAAGAACTGACTGAAAGAGTAAACTACTCCCAAAAGAATAAACCTCTTCATAGAAAATTTAAAAGACTGAAAAAAAAAGATGCAAGATACGTATGGCAGAATGCATGAACTGGTGGGAGTGGGGGATGGAAAAGAGCATGAGACTAAATTGGACTGAGAAATGTTTTATGAAATGCACAATCAATAAAAAATATTTTTAAAGTACATTAAAAAACATACATCAACTTGCGATGTAATTTATGAAAGTAAAAAGTTCTATTTCTTTTTACCTGCATGAAATTTACTGTTAAAATGTGAATCCCTAAACATGTTCTCGAGTTAATCTATAGTTTATTTTCGGACTTTGTAGTTTTGGTATCTGTGAGGAATGTATATATGTATGTTTTTAGCAGATCTTGCCCTAAAGTTTATTTGTAAAATGGGACAAGACACCAGTCTCAGAGGAAGATCATACCAGTCCATCTGTCTTCACATTGGCAGACAGAGACCTTTATTTATTATGCCAACTTCACAGCGGCCTGGACACCTTTGGAAGCCTGAGCTGGAGTTGGAACCTGGGCCTTAGTAGGAGCCTGGACCTTAGCTGGAGCCTGGGCCTTAGCTGGAGCCTGGGCCTTAGATGCAGCCTGGGTCTTGCTCTGTGTTTGGCAGAGCCTGCGACTCTTGGCCATGTAGCCACAAATTTGCTTTCCAAGCTTGGGGTGGGCGATGAAAGAAAGTTGGTGAAGCTTGCTGTTGGGGCCCTTTGGCATCTTGTGCTTCACGAGGTCCTCAACAGCCTCAGCATCAGCACCCACAGCCTTCACATTGCTTGACCGGTCCAGCGGGTCAGTCGATGGGGGTCTGGAAGAGAAGGAGTGAGGGGAAGGAACAAGAGACCCAAGGAATAGAGACAAGACAGGTTCTGATCAAGTCTCGTTTACTGCAGGTTCATACACAGAATATAAAGGGTAGGCGTAATAGGAAGTGTTTGCAACAATGTTGCGTAAAGGAACAAACATGCTGATACAGATCATTGGGATTAGTCAACACTAGGGTTCAAGGAACACCCTGTTTAAGGAACATTTCAGGGTTAAAGTTAAACTGACTTCCCTAGGCTGACTGACTGACCTTGAGAGGGGACCCAATGGAAAATTACTACTTTGGCTGAGTAGAAGCCAGATACCTGACATGGTCTGGGGACCCCCACAATTGCTGGCCTGCATCTTCTTCACGCCCTTCCTGGTGTGTTTCTTCACAAAGCGTATGTTCCTCAGGAACTTGGGATCTACCCCTGATGAGACTCGTATCTTTGTGACCATGGTTTCTTGATGCCATTTCTGTGCCACTTTTGAAATTGGTTATGTGTGGTGTGGGTCTTGGACTTGGCCATGTCTGCATGTGCTCTAAAAGGGCTTGGAACCTGAAGAACAGAGAATTCTTTTTTTTTTTTTTTTTTTATGTGTTTGAATGTACTGTCTGCATGCAAGTCTGTGCACCAGTGTCGTGCAATGTCACAGAGGTCAGAAGAGGGTGTTGGATTCCCCTGGAACTGGAGTTAAAGACGGTTCTCAGCCGCATGTGGGTGCTGGGGATCGAATCTGGGTCCTCTGCAAGAGCGGTCAGTGCTCTTAACCTCTAGGCCATCTCTCCAGCCAGAACAGAGAATTCTTAAATGAAGAAATAAAAGTGGCTAAGAAACACCTTAAAGACTGCTGAACACTTTTAGTAATTCGAGAAATGCGGATAAAAACCACTTTAAGATTCCATCTTACCCCAATCAGACTGGCTAAAATCACTAAATGAAGGACACAAGATGCTGTCAAGGATGTGGAGAAAGGGGAATGCTCATTCACTGCTGGTGGGAATGCAGACTGCTGCAGCCACTTTGGAAGGCAATGTGACAAACTCTCAAAAAAAAAACAAAACACTAAAAATGAACCTATCATATGACCCAGTTATAGCACTCCTTGGCATATACCTGAAGGACTCATCATACTATAAAGATATCTGTACATCCACATTTGTTGCTGGTCTCTTCACAATAGTGAAGAAATGTAAACAACCTAAATGCCCCACAACTGATGAATGGATCATGAAAGTGTGGTACATCTACACACAGGAGTATACTCAGCAGTAAGAAAAGATGAAATTATGACACTCACAGGTAAAAGGACATCCAGTGTTCTTAACTGCTGAGCCATCTCTCCAGCTCCCTATAATTTTCTTCTTTGACTTATTGTTTTATATATATTATGTTACTAATCAAATCTAGACCCGTGTCCCCCTCCCTACCCCACCACCCCACTAGAGCTCATGCATTCTGCCAAACATGCTTTTCAACTTTTGCTCAGTCTTTCTCAAAATTCTCAATGTGGAAGTTGACTGTTTTGAGCAGAATTTCACCGTTTTAGTCAGTTCTTTGATGCAGTCTTTTCTGTTGTTGTTGTTGATGTTATTGTTGTTGTTGTTATTCTTCCCAATATGCATTGCTCCCAACTACTTGGACAAAAGCTCAAGGGTCTGTGCACAAGAAATTCTTACAACTAGGTAATTGGCACTAACAGGCATAGATGAGGGATACCATTTGTCGTTTGTTTTTCTGGGACTGTGTTACTTCACTTGTAATATCTTCTAGTTCCATCCATTTACCTGCAAAGTTCATTATGTCATCTTTCTTTACCACTGCCTAAAACTCCATTGTGTAGATGTACCACATTTTCTCTATCCACTCATCAGTTGAGGGGCACTTGGGTTGGTTCCAGCTTTTTGCTACTGTGCAGAGAGCTGCAATAAACATGGCTGTGCATGTATCTCTGTGGTAAGATGAGTCTTGTGGTTATATACACAGGAATGGTATGATTGGGTCAGGTGGTAAGCTCATTTTGAGTCTTCCTAGGGTTCTCCACACTGCTTTCCAAAGTGGCTGTACAAGTTTACATTCCCACCATCAGTGGATGAGTGTTCCCCTTTCCCCACAAGCTCTCCAGCACTTGGTATCATTTGTTTTCTTGATCCTAGCCAGTCTTGTCAGAGTGAGATGATATCTTAAAGTGGTTTTCATTTGCATTTCCTTAATTATTAGCGAGGTTGAACATTTTTTACAATATTTCTCAGCCATCTCTAATTCCTCACTTGTGAAGTGTCTATTCAGCTGTTTGCTCCATCTCTTGAGTAGGTCATTTGTTTTCTTTCTTCTTTGTTTTTGTTGTTGTTGTTGTTTATTTTTAAGGGATTCTACAATATAAGAGCACAGTTGTTTCCAGATCACATTAATGTTGCTGAGTTTGCCATACAATTAGGTAATCAGTGCTAGCATCCACAGATGAGGGATACCATTCATCATTTGTTTTTCTGGGACTGTGTTACTTCACTCAGCATGATGTCTTCTAGCTCCATCCATTTTCTTGCAAAGTTCATGATGTCATCTTTCTTTACTGCTGTATAGAACTCCATTGGGTAGTTGTGCCACATTTTTTCTATCCACTCATCAATTGAGGGGCACTTGGGTTGGTTACAGCTCCTTGCTATTGTGAAGAGAGCTGCAATAAACATGGCTATGCATGTATCTCTGCGGTAAGATGAGTCTTGTGGGTACATACCCAGGAGTGATGTGGCTGGGTCAGGTGGCAAGTTCATTCCAAGTCTTCTAAAGGTTCTCCACGCTGATTTCCATAGTGGCTGTACGAGTTTACATTGACACCAGCAGTGGATGAGTGTTCCCCTTTCCCCACAACCTCTCCAGCACTTGGTATCATTTGTTTTCTTGACCCTAGCCAGTCTTATCAGAGTAAGATGATATCTTAAAGTGGTTTTCATTTGCATTTCCTTAATTATTAGTGACATTGAACACTTTTTAAGATGTTTCTCAGCCATCTCTAATTCCTCACTTGTGAAGTCTCTGTTCAGCTCTT
The DNA here is from genome assembly GCA_009823505.1 of Rhizomys pruinosus. Taxonomy (NCBI): domain Eukaryota; kingdom Metazoa; phylum Chordata; class Mammalia; order Rodentia; family Spalacidae; genus Rhizomys; species Rhizomys pruinosus. Next base: position 431,203 of record VZQC01001783.1, on the reverse strand, counting down.
TGCTCCATCTTTTGAGTGGGTCGTTTGTTTTCTTTCTTTTTTGTTTTTTGAGTAGTTTGTATATTCTGGAAATCAATGCTTTGTCAGATGTATCTGTGGTGCAGGTTTCCTCCCACTCTATGGGTTTTCTCTTCACTTCCTTGATTGTTTCTTTTAATGTGCAGAAGCTTTTGAATTTAATGAGGTCCCATTTGTCAATTGTCGATCTTAGTTCTTGTGCAGCTGTTGTCTGATTTAGGAAGTCTTTTCCTATGCCTATGTCTTGTAGTCTGCTGCCAACTTTTTCTTCTATCGCCTTCAGAGTTTGGGGTTTCACGTTGAGGTCTTTAATCCATCTGAAGTTGACTTTTGTACAGGGCGAGAAGTAGGGGTTTAATTTCATTCTTCTACAAGTGGTGATCCAGTTTTGCCAACACCACTTGCTGAAGATGCTGTCTTTCCTCCATTGTATCTTCTTGGACCCCTTGTCAAATATGAGGTGGTTGAAATTGTATGTGCTCAAGATTGGATCTTCAGTTTTGTTCCATTGGTCAACAGATCTGTTTTTGTGCCAGTACCAATCTGTTTTTCTGACTGTAGCCCTGTAATATAGTTTGAAGTCTGGTATAGAGATCCCCCCCATATTGCTCTCTTCACTCAGGGTTGCTATGGCTATTCCGGGTCTTTTGTTTTTCCATATGAAATTAAGGACTTTTTAACCAAGCCTGTGAAGAAACTCTTGGGGGTTTTAATTGGGATCGTGTTGAATCTGTATATAAGTTTGGGTAGAATGGACATTTTTACAATGTTAATTTTCCCACTCCATGAACATGGGAGGTCTTTCCATCTTCTGGTGTCTTCATTTCCTTCTTCAGGGGTTTAAGGGATTTTTTTTGTAGTGATCTTTGGTGTCTTTGGTTAGGTTTGTTCCTAGGTATCTTACTGTTTTTGAGGTTATTGTGAGTGGGAAGGTCTCCTTGTATTCCTTCTTCAGTTGCTAGTTGTTGGTGTAAAGAAAGGCTACTGATTTTTCTAGGTTAATTTTGTATCCTGCCACTTTATTGAAACTCTTAATCATTTCTAGGAGCTTTCTTGTGGAGTTTTGGGCATCCCACAGGTAAACAATCATATCATCAGGAGAAAGGGATAGCTTGACTTCCTCTTTGCCAATTAGTACTCCTTTAATTTCCTTTTCTTGCCTTATTGCCCTAGCAAGTGTTTCAATCACTATATTGAAGAAGAATTGTGACAGGGGGCAGCCTTGCTGAGTTCCTACCTTTACGGGGAATGCTTTTGTCTCTTCTCCATTTAGGATGATGTTGACTGTTGGTTTCCTGTATATGGCTTTGATTACATTGAGGAATGATCCCTCTAGGACTTTAAGCATGAAGGGATGCTGGATTTTGTCAAAGCGTTTTCTGCATCAATTGAGAAGATAATGTGGTTTTTGTCTTTCAGTCCATTTATATGCTTGATGATATTTATTAATTTTCATATGTTGAACCATCCCTGCATCTCTGGTTTGAATCCAACTTGGTCATGATGGTTGATATTTTTGATGTGGGTCTGTACAGACAATAAAAAAATCCAGACATCATATGGGAATACTTCAAAAACCTATACTCTACTAAGTTTGAAAACCTAGAAGAAATGGACAAATATCTGAAATCCTGGGAATCACCAAAGCTTAACCAAGAAGAGTTCAACAGCTCAAACAGACCCATAATATATGAAGAAAATGAAGATGTAGTAAGAAACTTCACAAATAAAAAAGCCAGGCCCAAATGGTTTCACTGCACAATTCTATAAAACATTTCAAAAAGACTTACAGCCATTATTACTCAAATTATTCAGAAGATTCAAGCAGAGGGAAATCTCCCAAATTCCTTCAAAGAAGCCAGCATCATTCTAATACCAAAACCAGGCAAAGATACAACCAAAGATGAGAACTATAGACCCATCTCATTAATGAATACACATGCAAAAATTCTTGACTTATTGTTATATCCATAGATCAGTGCATCTGTCAACTCTCAACAAAGAGGCCTCTTCCTGCAACAGATGGTAATTAACACAGAGATACAGAATTGGTCAATTTGCAGACAATAAGAGCCTACAGAGTACCCAGACCTAAATAGGACACATATTCCATACTCTCTCCTCCCAAGGCTCAGAGATCTCAGAAGAGCAAGTAGAAATTTGTAAGAGCCACAGGTATTGGATGAAGACAAACTGTGCTGTCTGAACAGCACAGGATGTTCACATATATGAACTCACAGCCCTTGTGAGAGCATGAAAAAAATCTATGTAAACCCAGGCCAGACAAAAACTGAGTATAAATGAGGGAGGTGGGCAAGAGGCCCCAGACCTAGCCGAGGGTTTATTGGCAATTGATAACTGCTGAGAGAGAGTCAGGTTTCCTTATGTGTATATCACCTAGTAGGTTAACCAGAGTCCATGGCATAGACCCATACTCAAGAGCGTTTTGAAACACAGATTAAACTTGATAGAACTTTTTTTAAAAAGACCAATAGTAATATAGGATATAAAATTGGGGGAGAGGAACAATAGTAATATAGGATATAAAATTGGGGGAGAGGAACATTAAATGAGGGGAAAGGTGGCTGAATACAATCAAAATACATTATAGGAAATTCTTGAATCAATAAAAATATTTTTAAAGAAATGAATGCTTTGCTTTGATTGCTATATTGAACTTATAAATTAATAGACAGATATGCCTCATTTTAATATTAATCTTCTAAATCACTAATGACCATGTATTTAAATGAATATTTATTTTAATATTTTTAGTTTTATAATTTCTCTATAGAGGCTTTGAAAACATTAACATATTTTCTATGTTTGTATTCAGCATAATGAAATATGTAAATCCTTACATGATCCCTTCCTTTGATTTACTTGATTATTTTGAAAAATACATCTCTATGATCTTGATAGAAGTTAACAGAGTCTCGCTTTTTTCATCCCTAATCTTAGAAAACTATTTTAACATTAAATGTTATGTTTTCATTGAGTTATTTGTATTTTTATAAAAATATGTATAAAGCAACCTTTAATTACCTTGAAGAAAGAATGTGTTACTAGTGCCTAGCTTTTTCTGTATTTATCAGTACTGTGTATATAATGTGAATTTCATCTTGTATATCTAATAAAAATACTATGGTCAGTTTCTTCTTTAGTCCTGAATTTGGATGGTCCCATTTTGATTATCCAGCCTAACGCCAATGCGTGTGACTGTTTTGTTTATGTTAGATGTGATCACAGCTGTCTTGAAGCAGAGCAGCTGTTATGACCTTCACAAGACCCTCAGAAAATTGAGTCTACGAACATTCCTTCATGGTGTATGGGGAGAGAGAGCTGGACATCCAAGTCTCAAGAGACTCAGGAGCCCTCATCAGATTATATAAGAAGTAAATGACTGGGCATTGTGGCACATGCCTATAACAACTAATCATCTCAGCACTCAGGAAGCTGAGGCAGGAAGATTGCCATGAAGTTAGATCCAAACTGCACTACACTGTGAGCTACAGGACAACCTGGGTGCATAGTAAGACTTGATCTTAAAAACGACAATCACAAGAAAAAGAGACTAGGGTGGGAGTTCTTAGTGGTGTCGATCACCCAAGAGACTAATAGATGATTCAAGTCAACCTATGCTTCCATGAGCCTAAGAAAGTTATTTCACCAACTGAACTGGGAAGGAATCCTCTGATCTTTCAGAACCCTCTGTTATTCAGGTTGAATTGATGTTTCATTATATCACATGTGACATGACTGGCTGTCATGAGTCTTTTCCTGCAGCCCCAGCTGTCCTGGAACTCACTCTGTAGACCAGGCTGGCCTTGAACTCACAAAGATCCACCTACCTCTGCCTCCCAAGTGCTAGGATTAAAGGCGTGCTCCACCATGCCAGGCTCATCAGGATTTTGATAAGTAAAATTGGCTTCATAATAATCCCTTAATAGAAACAGTCCTTGAAAGATTTTTGTGGCTACTCAGCACCTGTCTTTTCCAGAATAACGGCAGAATCCATTTTGAGTTTGGATATTGTTTCCATGAATGTGTGCTAGAATTCACTAGTTATAATATCTAGGCCAGCACACATCTTTTAGAATTTTTTCTCATTTAATTTTTATAGTGCTTGTGAAGTTGCTCTTTCTATTTTTTGCTCAGGTGTTCCATCTAAACTTACAAATTAAATAAGATGATGATTCTCAGATGTTCTCAAATCTCTGCAGCATCTGTGGTATTGAATGCTTTCATTCTTGACTCTGTTTATTTGTGCTCTACTTTTATCTAGTTTCCACAGTTCTATTAATTTAATGATTTCCTTTAAAAATCTTAATTTTGCTGGGTGTGGTGGTGCATGCCTTTAATCCTAGCACTCAGGAGGCAGAAGCAGGCAGATCTCTTTGAGTTCCAGGCCAACTGGGGCTACAGGGAGACCCTGTCTCAAAAAGACCAAAAAAAAAAAATCTTAATTTTTTAGTATGTTTATGCAATATCTTATTTCACTAATTTTATGCCTATTTAGTATTTTTGTCTTTCTACTCAATTTGGCTTTACCCTATTTACATTTTCATACTTAGCTAACTAATTTTGGCTTTTGGTCTTTTAATAGTTAAAACTGAAAATTTTCTCCTAAAATTTTTCTAGCTTATATCCCATAGTATCATAATATATATTATATGTATGTATAGAATTGTTTTATATATATATATATATATATATATTCAATGTTCAATGTGTTCTGATATCTACTTGAGAATTTATTCCTTCCTCATATGTTATTTATGATCTTTAATCTCCAAATAGATATTTTCTTCTGTTTTTAATGTTTATATTTGACCTAACAGCTTTGTAGCTAGAAAACATTAGTTACTTGCTGCCAATCCTTTGAAATTTGTTGAGACTTACTTTTAGTCCAGCAAGTGGTTTATTCTTGTAAATGCTATTTTTCTGACTCAATTAGTATCTACAGCCTAAGGTGATGTCCCTATCTAAACTGGTTAGTAAAAGTTTAGGGAATCAAGAAAGCATTAATTCATTTCTAAATTATTTTTAATCTCCCTTGCTCTTTCTCTTCATCTGTATATCTATGAAATACTAAAAGAAATATGTTCAAATATCCATAAACATGATAAATGAGGCAGTTATTGAAGTAGAGTATGGATTATTGGAGATTTTAATGGCATGTCATGCTTGGAAAAGTTAAGAAGATTAAGAAATACACTAATAAAATGGAGAAAAAGCTATAATGAATTTATTAAGATCATTAAGTTTTAATGCATCAACAAAGAATGCTTAGCAGCTGATGTACACAGGCATTAAAAACAAGACTAACAAGACTAGGCTTAGTCTATGTGAAGTTCTTATAGTATGAATGCAGAAACATGTACTAATCAAATTTAATAGAAGACGAGATTTGGTACAAGTTGTAAGCAACTGGAACAAACACAAATCTAATGGAAGTAAGAGCTGAGCTGAGATCTTTTTTTTTTTTTTTTTTTTTTCGAGACAGGGTATCCTTGTAGCCCCAGCTGTCCTGGAACTCACTCTGTAGACCGGGCTGGCCTTGAACTCACAAAGATCCACCTGCAGAGGTGTTAGGATTAAAGGTGTGCGCCACCACGCCGGCAACCACACTGATCGCAAATACTCTCAAAATGTGTCCACTTTGTGAGATAGGATTTTTTTTTTAAGTAGTTAAAGTGAATATATTGAGGTGGGCTATAATAGAATCTGACTGGAGTATTTGTAAGAAGAGGCCATGCATGAAAACAAAACAAAACAAACAAACAAACAAACAAACAGAGAAAGATGCAGAAAAGTTACGGCAGAATGCATGATCTGGGATGGGTAGGGGTGGGGTGGGGGTAAGGGAAAGGAATATATGCCTGAACTGAATTGGAAAATGATGTATGAAATACACAAAGCATCAATTAAAAATTAATTAAATAGTTAATTAATTAATTAATAAAAAAAGAAAAATGTAGAGATGCCTGGAGAGATGGCTCAGCAGTTAAGAGCACTGACTGCTGTTGCAGAGGATGCGGGTTCGATTCCCAGCATCCATATAGCAGATAATAGTCTCTAACTCCAGTTCCAGGTGATCCGACGCTCTGTTCTGACCATAACGGGCATTGCACAACATGCAGGCAATACACTCATGCACATAAAATAAAAATAATAAATAAAAAAATTTTAGTCAATAAAAAAATAAATAAAAAATTAAAAAAGAGGACACTGCAAACATGCAAACGGTGCACATATATAACATGCAAGCAAACACTCATACACATAAAAATATTTTTTAAACAATAAGAAGAGCCTGACACAAAAAGATACCAAGTTTTGATGCCTACAGAAGAAAGGTCCCATGAGGCACAAGGCCACCGACATAGTAAAGAGAGGGGATTGCAAGACGGAAAGCTGTGAACATCTCTTCACAGACTTCTAGCTTCTGGATTATGAGAAAATTAACTTCTTAAATGGCAGCTGCCTTGTCAGTGATATAATATTTATTATAATGGCTCTTCTAGTACATTAACACAGGGGTGCAAGGGAACAAAGACGTTATCCTCTGATCACCTTTTGAAGGTCATTGGATACACACTGAAGTTCTTTTAAAGAACTTACTATACTCTAAGTCCCATCTGTTCTCAAAATGAGGATGTTGGAGCTCTCTCCTTGCTTTGGTGGTTCTTTCATCACTCAGCTTTTGCCTCCATAACAAAAACTCAAAATGTAAAGTAAAGCCTTGCACCATTTAATTGCATCACATCACACCTCTCGTAAAATATCCTACCACACTTGCAGGGCGTGGTGGCACACGCCTTTAATCCTAGCACTCAGGAGGCAGAGGCAGGTAGATCTTTGTGAGTTCAAGGCCAGCCTGGTCTACAGAGTGAGTTCCAGGACAGCTGGGGCTACAAGGAGACCCTGTCTCAAAAAGACGAAAAAAAAAAAAAAAAATCCTGGCACAACTAATTCACAAAAAAATCTACATGTAAAGATGATGAGTTACAGGGGCACCTATGAAAATATGAATCGGGGCTGGAGAGATGGCCTAGCAGTTAAGAGCTCCGACTGCTCTTGCAGAGGACCCAGGTTCGATCTCCAGCTCCCGCATGGCGGCTGAGAATCGTCTGTAACTCCAATTCCAGGAGAACTCCAGTTCCAGGGGAATCCGACACCCTCTTCTGGCCTCGCTGGCATTGCATGACACGGGTGCACAAACATACATGCAGACAGTACATTCATACACATTAATTAATTAATTAATTAATTAATTAATTTTAAAAAGCAATTAAAAATATGACTCAAGACAACATAATTATAAAGCAGGGGTATGATATTTAATTTTACACAGTATGCATATGATTATCATACTACCATACAATGCATTTGCTTTTTATTTATTTATTTATTTATTTATTTATTTATTTATTTATTTATTTATTGCTTCTTGAGTGTTCTCAGTTTCCTTTATTTCCTATACATCATTTAAGGACTTAGAGTATGAAATACAACCTAATGATTAGGGATACATGAGAAAAATGTTATTTATCTTCTCCTTTGGATTCATATGACTTCTACAAAAACACACCATGCTTACATATAGATAGAACAACAATGCCTTGCACAAGGTAACTTGGTCTTGCTTTCAAATATGTTAGCCCACCATTCCTATATGTTTCCAGAATTTCCAAAAGTGTTGTTTTCTCTGGGAATTATTACCTCTCCAGCCATGTGTATTTGGTTGTGTTTACAGTGCCTCACATGAGTTCCCTCCCATTGAGAGGGCTTTAAATCTAATTAGGTAGTTGTTGATTGCCCCCAAGATAAGAATGACACTGTTGCACCAATAAGAGATAGTTTGCTGCATGGTTCATTGTTGTGGTTATTGGGTTTTACACCTGGGTTGTACTATTGATGAATTTGTTTCCCTTAGCAGCTATCATAGTATCCTCTGATACAGTGAGAGTTTCCAGATCAGTTGGAGCTCCACCACTCCAATTCTTCTGTCTGAAGTATGTCTTATCTTCAAGTTCTGGAAGGCAATCAAGAGCGGTGGCAATAGCCTGTGTTGTTTTAGGACTCTCTTGGACTACCGTGACAAACAATTCAAAGGGAGGTTGCTCCTGTCTGGCTCTGTGCTTCTTGTTACATAGTCTTAAGCTATATGCATGCACTCATATACCTATATTGTATGCATATTTTTCAGTAGGCTTTTGAACTAATATATTTCCCTCTAGTTTTTCACACCATCTAAGCATTATTGATCTCTCCACATTTCCCCCTATCTAACACTCCCTTTTCCTTCCCTAAAGTACCCATTTTCCCCTTTTCACCCTTGATAATAGCTGTCTTCTATGGTTCCCCCTCTCTTGAATTCCTTCTTCCCCTTTACCTCCATAGTTCCTTGTATAATCCTGCCTCTTCCCTGCCCATTTAAGTACCTCCATTTTACGCACTTTCCCCTTAGTAACACCTGTCTCTTACTCTTCTCTCTCAGCTCCTCCTTTCCCTTTACCTCTGTGTTGCCTTTCCATTTTCCTGGCTCCTGCAGTTATATAAGGAGTTGGAGCTGATACCCACAAATGAGAGAGAATATACATCACTTGCTTTTCTGAGTCTCTGTTACTTCACTTTAGTTTAATAATTTCTACTTTCATCCATTTATCTGCAAATATCATGATTTTTTTACCATTAAGTAGAATTCCATTGTGTAAATGCACCATATTTTCGTTATCCATTCATTGGTTGTGGGACATTTAGATTGTTTGCATTTCCTAGCTATTATAAAAAGAGCATCAACAAACATGGATGTACAATTATCTCAGAAGTAGGATGAGTCCTCTGGGTATGTGCCAAGGAGTGGTATAACTGGATCATATGGTAGATTTATTTACAAACATATTTTCTTTATGCTAAATATATATTCTTTATATTACAGACAAGTATATCTCTCATCAAGCACTACTCATCAAAGAAGCTTCTTTTTCCAAGAGATAAAAGCTATTGCAGAGTTCCACAGCTGGTCAAATACATAAAATAAGTGTTTGTGAGAAGCTGAGTCCTAAATGACACATGCATGATGGAACTTCTATACATAAGCCTCACAGAACACGGTGGAACAGGGTGTAGAGAGAATATTAATGCAACAGAGTTGCATTAATAAAAGACTGCAAAATGTGTATCCCTGGGTAGAACTCCTATTTTAAACCTCTTCTACTAAGGGCTCAGGGACCAGTGGAAGAGGGAGCAGAAGGATGTGCTGGAGAACAGCCACAAGGAAACAGTTTCCCAAGTGGCTGGGAACTTGTTCAGATGAATTTACAGCAATGGTGACAGCATGAACAAGACTAATGCAAACTCAAACCAGAAAAACATAAAACAGCATAGTACTGGGGAAATGGGTAAAAAGCTCCAACCTCAGCTGAGGGACTATTGGCAGCTTCACACTGCTGGATAAGGGAGAGATTTCCTTCTTTATTTATGTTCTTTTTTTATTTTTTATTTATTTTTCTCTATGTGTATGAATGTACTGTCTGCATGCAGGTCTGTGCACCCGTGTCGTGCAATGCCGCGGAGGTCAGAAGAGGGTGTTGGATTTCCCTGGAACTGTAGTTCTCCTGGAATTGGAGTTTCAGACGGTTCTCAGCCGCCATGTGGGTGCTGGGGATCGAACCCGGGTCCTCTGCAAGAGCAGTCAGCGCTCTTAACGGCTAGGCCATCTCTCCAGCCCCGAGATTGTCTTCTTTAAGGCAGTGATGCTAGACAGGCTTATCAGGCTTCAGTGGATGAACTCACACCACTGGACATACGGGACACAAACTTGAGTTGATAAAAGCCTTAACATATACGACAGAATGCATGAAACACAGTGGGGAGATATGGGGAAAGGATATAGAGGAGGGAGTCCAAATAAGATTACGATGTATGAAATGCACAAAAATTGAATAAAATGTTTTAGCGTGGGCATTCTTCTGAAAGAAGGACTGACCCTGAACATCAAACAAAGTGCCCAGGATTATAAACAACTTGTCCTTCTGAGAGTAAGGAGCCAAGGATCCAGCTAAGCTACCCCTCCCAACCAGCCAACTCACTTAGGGGAGAGGCTGAGGGCTTATAAACCGAGAGTGCTGGGGGAGTGGGGAGGCAGGTCTCTTCCGAAGGTGCCATCTTGTGTAGAGGTCACGGGGTCCTGGCCTGGGATGAACCTGAGGGGAGGATGTCAAAAATCCTGTAAGTGACCCCCTCACCCATCTGCTCTGTGAGCAAACCCATTAAACGTGCTAGTCTCCCCTAAACTGTAGTCTGGAGAATTTCCCTTGGTTGGTCTTTGGAATTGTGGGAGCAGAAGCAGGGTGCACACTCACTCATGTTTCTTCTGGGAAGGGAAATTCCTGCAATAAATTTATATTGTTAAATAAATAAGTGTTACATTAATAATGAACTGTGCCATTAAGTGTGCCCTTTCCATCTAGAAAACCCTGAGTCATTTACTGGAGGATGGAGATTTAAACCCCTACTTTTGTCCATCTCTTATACTTGTCCTGTGTTTTTCAAAGTTCATGTTGTACAAATGTGGAAATCATACATTAAGCCAGAAACACCATACATGCACACTATGGTTTAAAAGAAAAAAATGAATCAGTGACAATTAAAAAAGAAGGTTGAGCCTGAATCATGAACAGGGATTAGAATCAGTTCAATGACATACTCTGTAGGTATACGAAGGGAGAATGTTAAGGGGAATTGTCAGCCTCTCTCATTAACCATTAATCATATACCCCTCTGATTCTAATAACATCAAAGGATGCAATTAAATCAGTTTAATTTAGGGAGACAGCAAGGATGACACCACATTAAGTAATGATCATGTCATATTATCTCCTACTCATGGGAGCAAATATTTCTTACAATATAGAGGTACAAAACTGAAGGCAAAGATTCTCAGAGCACTGAAATGGTGGCACATAATTTTTAGACTACTTCATATTAAATTTTTTCATTTGACTGTGCAATATCTTGGTAAAATCCATCAATTTTGCTTTTTTTTTTTTTTTTTTTTTTTTTTTTTTTTTTTTTTTTTTTTTTTTTTTTTTTTTTTTT